>CAOLHI010002634.1:0-239484 GCA_948474755.1 Ctenosaura bakeri | reverse complement strand
GGAAAAGTTCTGTAATAAAAATGTTTTTCCATATATCAACTATATTGATATGCCACCAAAAAAGGCATGATTTTCACAAAGAATCATGTGAAAATAACCTGTCTCAGGGCTGTACCGCTACAAACAAAAGAGCATGTAGCTGAGTATTCCTCCATATCCATATCCAAGCCCTTTCACAGAGAAAGTGATACAGTACATTAAATGTCCCAGAGACTGTTTGAGGGAGATGGGCATTTCATTATCCATTGTGCTTGTAGAAGTGGGCTGAAATGTTTAAAGTTCACAGCAAAATTATTATTATTATAAACAATTCTCTTTTCTTGTGTATTTTGTTAGAAGATGCAGTCACTGTCATACAACATTTCAATGTAAGGCATATGCATAAAAACACCCCACAGTGTATGTTCGAAAGAATTGTCGAGGCATTCTTTCTGGGTCTCAGTCAACAGCTTGAATTTCTAATAATGCTTTTCCAAACATCTGACAAACTTTACATAAAATCATTTTCTTCTTCCTTTGATTTTGCCCATTCTTGCAAAAATAAGGAGAACAAATTCATTGTTTCCTTTATTTCTGCAGAATGAGCAAAAGAAAAGGAAAATGAGTTTTAACTAAAGGAATGGAGCCAGCATGGCGTTGTGGTTTGAGGACTCTGGGAGATGGGGGTGGGGGAAAGAAGAGGAGGCGATGGAATCTTGCCTTTCCCAGGCTCAGACAAAAGCAGACTGCTGCAGACCCTCCTGTGTGTTCTTCCTCATTAATAACTTTTGCCATCTTGACCACCCTCTGATGGTGCTTACCTATACATGACTCAGTTTTCATCAATGAAATGTCAGAATCCAGTGAAAGTCTTTCTGTGAGGAAGAAGGTACAGCAGAAGGGAGGTTGTTATTGTTAATATGCTTTTAAGTCAACTTTGACTTACAATGGCCCTGTCAGAGGTTTTTCCCAGCAAGATTTATTCACAGATGATTTGCTGAAGGGCCATCTAGTCCAACTCTCATGCCATGAAGGAATACACAATAAAGCAGTCCTGAAAGATGCCTATTCAATGTCTATTTAAAGATCACCTGTCCTATGCTACAGTCAGCAAGTGATCCAGGAGTCAGGTTATTAGAGTTCAAGAACCATAGTTCATCCAGTTGAGGTCAGTCACAGCCTATTCAGTAAGATAAAGGGAAAAACAAGGAAGTAGTCATCATCCAGTCCAGAAGTTGTGACAGCAAGTCAGTAATCCAACTAAATTTGATCAGCAAGGAGTAAAATTGAGTCTGGTCTCTGGACCAGCAGAAAACAAGTTTGTTCCATCTTCTCTGTGACATCCCTTCAGATATGTAAAGATACTTATCATGTTCACCTCTCAGTTTTCTCTTCTCCAAACACAGTATACACAGCTCCCACAGATGTTCCTCATAAGCCTTGGTTTCCAGACCTTTGATCATCTTGGTTGCTCTAATCTGTGTTGGAACTGACAAGACTTACAACTTTAGTCATTATGGGGTTAATTGATCTATTGGTGTTATGGAGGATCTTCACCAGCTACTGTTATTGGAAGCAGTTATAAAAACTCTACAAGAGTAGCATTCTCTTAGTGAACACTCCCTTCCTGATTTGCTCTGATCTGCTGTTGCAGCAATTTGTATCATATCCTGCTTCATTGTGGTATTGTATTATATTTTGATATATTTTGTATTTGTATTTTAACTTGCTGAATTTGCTCATGTTCTCTTTTAACCTTTTGTACATTAAGAACCCATATGCTGTTTTTATCTTTTAACTAGAATATATAAAAGACTATTTTTCTTTCCCTATTTTGTCTTCTGTATTTCCTTTTTATTTACAACAGTCTGGACATGTTCCAGTTTGTCAATATCCTTCTTGATCTGTGGTGCCCAGAACTGTACACAGTGTTCCAGGTGACGTCTGACCAAAGTAGAATAGGATGGTGCTACTATTTCCCTTAAGTGTCTTCCCAGATAGACACTGTACTTCTGTTGTGCAGACCAGAACTGCATTGGCTTTTTTGGCTGCTGCATCACACTGTTTATCTTGTGGTTTACTAAGACCCATAGATTCTTTTAGCGGATACTACTCTCAAGCCAAGTATTACCCATCCTGTATTTGAGCATTTCATTTTCCTGTCTAGATGTAGTATCTTCTTGAAACTGATATTGTTAGTTTTGACCCAGCTCTCCAATCTGTCATGGTCATTTTGAATTCTGATCCTCCTAGGTATTAACTACCTCCCTAATTTGGTATAATTTGTGAATTGATTAGCCTGCCCTCTATTCCATCATTTATGTCATTTATAAAGATGTTAAGCAACTTGGCTTGGGACAGAAGCCTGAGGCACTTCACTAATAACTTCTCTCCGGAATGAATTTCCCTGCGGGTTTCCATAGCTAAATGTGGATTCAAACTCTGGTCTACCAGAATCTAAGACACGAACCAGGACATCACATATGCTCTTTGAAACAAGGAGGCAGCAGCAAAGTTCCGCTGCATGAGTGACTCTGCTGTTTTGTTCTCTCCATCCACTGGACCATCCTCTTACAGAAGTTAAAGCACAATAACTTTGTATATTCCAAGGGTTAACATTCACTAGCATATTCACAAAAGGCACTCAGAGTTGTTGAGACTTCTAACATATTGGTGTCCACTCTTAATTCTATTGTGATGTAATCTATCTTAAGCAGTAAAGCACATTGCTAACACACTTCACCTATGCATTAAATGGAAATTTTCAGTGTGAATCATTAGGAATTTGAGCAACTGCATTAAGCTTTAGTTAAGTTTCTGTATGAACCAAAACATCTACTCTCCGTTGTTGTTTAAGCATTATAATAGGTTTCATACAACATATCTTTAGAACATAGATCGATTTATTTGCGATATTCTCCTTCATTTGTTTAAAGGGATAGGTAGGTGGGCCTTTTTAAACAATTTCAGGATAATACCACAGATGTTCAATTTTCTTGCTCATTTTTGAGGACTTGGGTTATATGGCAAACAACAAAAACCATGCTAAATTCCAATTTCAGTGTTCCACCAGGTTTCAGGAACTCTTCCCAGTCTCCAAAGCTTCATGGTAAGCATTGCACCCTCCAGGCTCATATAATCTCCCTGCTCTGCTGTTTGACCTACATACACCAGTGATTATTACAGCTTTCATTTTGCAGGAGCACCTCTGGCCTACTGTGCTAGTAATTTTGCTGATGGGACCTAATTAGCAACTAGACAATCTCCTCTATCCTTTTCACTTGGCTGTGTTAACAAGCCCATGATGAAATTTCCATCAAACAGTTTGGTGTTTTGCTTTGAGTTTATAAAAATACATGTGCAAACTATGGATAATGCAGTGTAGCAAGGTTTAAAATGAAATAAATTGTGTTTAAAATGAGATGAACGCTTAAGTCCATCTAAGCCCCATCTATTAAATATTTGTGTCAGAGAGATGTCTGTTAAAATATGTCCAAAATAACAGTGACATCCATATTTGTACCCTGATAATGGCAGTGTTTTACAACACAATCATGTGTATATATATGCACTCAGCAGCAAGTCACAGGACTCCAGTGGGGCTTACTCTTTGGTGTGCAGGTATAGGACTACAGTTTTATTTTCATGTTCAGGAGTTAATTAAACTAAAATCAGATTTGAGAGGCAGATGTAGGAACACAGGAAGGGAAACTGCCTTATACTAGTTGTCCATCTGAAGCATGAGCAACTTTGGAGGGTGAATGGGCCAGTGGACAATATATTTGTTAGTCTTTAATATACTCTTTGGACTCTTTGCTGGTTTTGTGACAATGGCCCAGATCTAACTATTAATCCCAGTAGAGTACACCCACTGAATCAATGAGAACTTGGTAAGTTCGGAGCCAGTGTGGTGTCTTTGTTTGATTGTTAGACTAGGATTCTAGGTGACCAGGATCCAAATTCCCCATCAGCCATGGAAACCCACTAGGCAACCTTGGGCAAGTCATCCTCTCAGCTTTAAAGGAAGGCAGCAGCAGACTTCTTCTGAGTAAATCTTGCCAAGGAAACCCTAACATAGGCCATTTCCACATGACACTCTTATAGCGCGATGATTCCACTTTCAACCTCCTATGGAATCCTGCAGTTCAGGGAGGCTGGCCAGCCCCTCCCGGAACTGCAAACCCCAGGATTCCATAGGAGGTTGAAAGTGGAATCATCATGCTGTAAGAGTGTCATGTGGAAACATAGAATCACCATAGAGTGGAGTTGACTTGAAGAATCATTACAACAGCCACCATGACAGCAGGAACTGTAATATTACACAGTACCATAGGGGTAGCTATGTTCAACATAAGACAAAATCCAAAGTCTATATTGAATTGACCCCATTATTAACCTAATGAAAATGGCTCAAAAATCTATGTGCAAGTTTTTGAAATCAAGCTTTTTATTTTTTGTCAGGTAAAGATGTTTTCAAAAACCATGCAGGGGAAAATAGGGCATTGATGGTGTTAGCATCAGGTAGTCTGTAGGGTTTGAGATTAAAGGTTTGCAAACTACCAGATTAAGCATGGGCCCACCAGAAACAAGAAAAGCAATGAAAGCAAAGAAAAAAAAAAGTCCTTCTCAGTTGTGGCAATATAAAAGGGTTTCCATCTCAAACCTGTCTCTATCTATCAAAGGCCCCTGTGTACAAAAAGGACAGCAAGTTCCTTCTTGTAGTCTTTATATTACCTGGGCTGGAGATGAGCTACCATAATATGGTCTTTGTAATCAGTCTTATGATCAACTTGGCCACCCCTACTGTTGGATAAATTGAACAAGGCCAAAGTAGAAACATTGGTTTTGTCTGTATCATTGGAAACTCTGTTCAAAGCCCCAAGTGGGAAGCTGATGACTCATAACTGTCATCTGTTTACTACTTGGTTTGGCTAGAATCGTATTGCATTTAAATATTTATTCTGTGTTTTCTCTGCCTGTGGACACATTATAGTTAACAGGAGAAATAAGCTATCATAAATAAGAGCTTGCTTAAATTTCTTCAGGACATAAACTACTGTTTCTTTCTGCCCTTATGGTGATCTTCTTTGCACAAGATGCATCTTTGCATATTTATCACATACGTATCTTAAGCACTAATGTGATTTGCAGATCATTAGTTGCTTGGAAAAAAATAGTTATCTGCTGCAGGAATAAAATTAAATTTTGACTAAGTGCGCTCATAAACAAAATAGTGCAGTGTGAAACAGCACAGACAATATTAAAAGGAGGAGGACCTGAATTACTTGTTGTAGAGTTGAATTACTTATTACAGCGAGAAAAGATTACAAATGTGGGTTTGTTTTAGCTTTTCAAAAAGGTAAGGAGACAAATGAAAGAGTTGTATAAAGTTGTGTATGACATGGACAAAGTGGACAGGGAGAAGCTAATCTTCCTCTGTTGTAATGCTGGAACCTAAAACCATCCACCCATGCTGTATCATGATAGATTTAGAACAGCTAAAAAGGATGACCTTCACACAACTGAAGAATTCACTGCTCCCAAGAAATGGAGATGACCATCAACTTAGACAGTTTTAAAACAATTTTTGACAAATTCATAGAGGATGGGTCTATCAGTGGTTACTTGTTATGGGAGAGATTATAGTGCTTCCAGTACCAGAGACAGTATGCCTCTATGAGACTGAGAGGGAGGACATATTGCACTCATGCCAGCGCAAGTCCTGTATGAACTGAGGCTCTGAGATAATCAAGAGGGGCCCTTTTTGTAGTCCCACCACCATCGCAAGCACAGTGGGGACGTGAGAGAGAGAGCCTTCTCAGTGGCTGCCCCTAGATTCTGAAACTCCATACACAGGGAGGCTAGAATGCCTCCTGCCTTCTTTTCCTTCCATAGGCAGCCTAAAAGCTTTCTATTCAGACAGTCTTTTAAAACATAGGTTTTAAAGAACCGGCGAGGGGGTGCTGTATTATTTCAATTGCTGTTTTTAGGAAGATTGACTTTTTGTATGCTTTTAATTGTATTGTTCTTTTAAATTGTGTGAACTGCTTCGAGTCCCAATTTTGGGGGGGGGAGTGGAATACAGATGATGGTGATGATGATGATGATGCCCTGATTTTGGGCTTCCTGTGGGCAACTAGTTGGCTGCTGCATGAGCAGAATGCTGGCATTACATAAATCTTTGGTCTTAACCATCCTGACTCTAATGTTCTTCTGTTCAGAAGCCATATTCCTCAGGTAATTATCATTGTAGTTCTGTAATGAATCTTGCTTGGTCCACCAAACAGCTAGACTCAGTGACAAATCAGTTTTGACTGTTAGGTTACCTGACCTGTGTTGCACCTGTAAATGGTACTGGTTCTGGGTATTCAGAACATGCAGACTGTAGCTAAGTAGGATTGCAGAAGGTGGTTCTGCACAGACCTTCATGTGTTAAATAGCTCTTTTTGCAGGTTAGATTTGAATCAGCTTGTGTCTATGTCATGCTCTGCAGGATGCTCGGAAAAATTGCTTTAAAAAAACAAATAAACCACAACCACAAACAACCCCCAGTCACTGTGGAAGATTCTGGGTAGAGCTCTGTCAAAACGTAGCAGTCCTTTCCAAGTTCTGTCGTATACTTGGATACTATCTACTGTCATCTTTGAATTGCCTTGCCTGTTGTAGATTTAATCTGAAATCAATGCATTTCAGAAATCCATGGTATTTAAAATTAATCACTCTTCAGTTTTCATTACATTATCATTCAATTTTTTTTTTCATGGAGAAACTTGGCTTTTTATTATGCTGCTTTGTAGCCTGAGTATTGTTGGCCTGCACAGTTGGACAGTGGCCTGTCAGCCATCTTTGACTTTTGAAACCTTATTTTTGTGTCTCTTCCTGGGATGCCCACATTCTCCAACTTGACAGATCTGTTAAAAACCAAACCAGACCCCTCTAAGTTAGAAGTTTTCTCCTCCTAAAGTTCATGAAGAGGATGATGAGGTATGTCAGTCAATACAGGGCTGCTGTGTATTGCTTAGCTTGGATAATTTAGATGTTTCTTGTTCAGGTCAAGACTATCCTAGTTCCTGAGATTTAAAGGGCCAGAAATGGAGTCCTAGGGATAATTCATTGTGATGTCACAGGAGGCCTGATCATATTAGAAGGGGAATACCCTAGTGATGTCCTATACATAAAACATCAATTAAAGCTGCACGCGTGTGCGTGCGTACGTACACACACACACACCATGTCTATGAGAAAAGAAATATATACACAGTTTTCAACCCCTGAGTTTCGTTTCTCTCACCCAGGGGACCAGAAAACAAGGTCCCAGCTCAGATACACAGGAACAGGCCTTGAGATGCAGCAACCTTATTCTTGTTGTTTTGAATTGCAAACTGGAGCAGCTGCCATTTTTTTCTAATCCTTTTCTTCCCTAAAACTACTTCCCTGGCTGCCATATTCTTTGTAGCCTCATTCTCTCATGACTTTATTGGGCCTGTATAATATTTCTATTTTCAGACTAAAATTATAAATGTATATTTGTACCATTAGAACTGTGCATGCTGTAGCTTTGTTGTTATGTATTCTGAACCTCTGTTCTTCTGTGCAGCATCTTATTATATCATTCCAATTAATTCGGCATCCTTACTTTTTTCTTGCTCTTCCTGACTTCCTTATGATATTTGCAACCTAAACATTTCATTAGAGCAGATTTTTGTGTTTAATTGCTTATTTGTGGCACTGGGTGTGAGGATAAAAAAGGGAGCTCTTGAATTATTCATAATCTCTCTTTGCACTAGAACTGTATATGCTAATGCTAAACTAGAATTAGAGGCCTGAGTGAAAAAGAGGAGGAAAAAAATAACATAATTTTCTTTTTGTTTGCTGGTTACATGCCAACTGACAAATCTAGCCTTTAAAATTAAATTTCAAACATATTTTATGTTGCATAATCATGCATTACACCAAAACATCAAAATTGGATTCACAAATCCAATGAATGCAGAGGAAAGAGATGCTCTTTTTTGCTGGTCTGCCGGGCTCTAACACTCTTGTGTCGCAAAAATTGCCTCTTGGTTGAAACACGAATGTGGTAGTCTTGGTAACCCCAACAGGGTGGGACAGGGAAGGTTGCAGTGTGCCTCCCCAACACTGGGAAATTGCTTGCTGCAGACACCCACCCACAAAATACACCTACAGCCTCTCCTTCTCAGAAATGAGGCATATAGAATTGGAATTGGAATCAGTGGGAGGGTGGACTTTCCAATTCTATATGCCTCATTTCTGAGAAGGAGAGGTGTGAGGGGGAAGGAATGGAAGGAGAAAGAATGGATGTGTGTGATACATGAAAATGGCTGTGGGTGTATTTTGTGTGTGTGTGTGTCAGGGGCAAGTAATTTCCCAGTGTTGGGGAGGTACACTGGAACCTTCCCTGTCCCACCTTGTTGGTGTTGCCAAGGCTAACACATTAGTATTTCAAGCAAGAGGTGGCTTTTTGTGATAGAGAGTGTTAGAACACCCTGAGTACAAGGGCTATGGGGGATCTTCAGCAGTGTGCATATGGGGAGGTGGTGATCCATGTCAAGTTGAGCGAAGTTTGGTCTTCCCTCCTCAGCTCCACTTTTCTCACAATAGCCCATTGAATTGGAATAAGACATTTAAAGAACCTCCCACTGACTCCAGTGGGAGACTCTGCCTAATGCTAAGTGCTGCATTGGGAAGTTCATTTTTTGGCAGGAGGAAGAGAGGAGAAGATTAATCTTTACTGAGCTAGGAACTCCCTCCACCCATGTACCTACCCACCCCATTCTGCAGTTAATGTTTGAAAAAGTCTTCTGTTAGTGGAAGGCTCTTTCCCTCACCCTATTTTGCTGTGTTGGAGAAGAAAGGAAAACCTCCTGGCTGGTTAGAGGGATCCCTGTGGATTGCATGAAGCCCATGGGCCAGAGGTTCACCACCCCTGTTTTAGAAGTTGGATAGGAAACACTGAAGTGCCTGTGTTCTTCCATAGAATGTAGATAATTAGCTATTTTTAGTGACACTTTTCGGCGGAACGATGCTTGCCTTCAGTGGTCTGTGTAGTGTTTGATTCATAACTCCCCAGTGTGTGCGATTTCATTCTTTATGGAAATGCTATTGGTGTGAAAAGGGAAATAAAAAGGGGGGAAGTAGAAAAGTGGGTCATATGTAAGTAATTCAGTCCTGCAATTACTTTCCAGCCTCACTTAATAAAAACATGTTTGAAAAGTTCCTGAAAGTAGGCCTCAATGTCTTATCCCTCATCCAGCAGTTCAGTATAATAAAGTGGAATTTTACTCCGAGCAAGTAGGGCAAAGTCGAGCAGTTCTGCCCTAGTTGCTTTTCATGAACTCTACAGTCCTCCCTGGCAGAAAACAGTATTTTTATACCCTCAGATATTTTATAAATAAAAATAGATAGAGGTATGTGCGATTATGCATGCTGTGGGGAAATTAGATAAGGCGAAACGTTTCTACCATTTTCACAGGATTGGAACCCCAAATGGAACCAAATGGAAAGAGATTTAGGACAGATAAAAGGAAGAATGATGTCACACAGTCCATAGTTAAGGCACCAGATCTTGTCTGACTTCAGAAGCTAAGCTGGGTCAGGTTTGGATTGGACTTGGAAGTAAGACCACTAGCAAATATTGAGCATTGTTGAGCATTATTCAGAGGAGTGCAACTACCTGTGAGTAAATCTTGCCCAGAAAATCCTGGACTCCTGAGATTTGCAGTTTAACGGAGAGTCATTAGCAATTATAAGCCAGAAAGTTCTAGTGCCTCACCAAACTACAAATCTCAGGATTCCATAGGATGTTGCCATGACAGTTAAAGAACAGAAATGCTGCTATGATTATGCAGTGTCAAAGGGCCTTAGGGCAAATTGAAAACATTTCTGTGACTGAGACAATGCTCCCACTCACCCTTCCATGAAAGTTAAGGTGCAATAGTACTAAAGATAAATAAGATATGTGGGAGCATGAGGCAGAAAATGCCCATGTGTCTCTTTTGATTCCTGTGAGTAAAGTAAGACATTAAATAGCTGAGAATTTGCTTCCTCTTTGGGGCATTCCTAGGCAGCTCTCTAACTCTTTTTGATGGTTTAGCCCACCTTGCTGGTAACAGTTGTGATGATAGTAGGGTTTTTTTTTTTCATAGTGTGGTTCCAGTCCATTGAAAGAATTTTTGTTTTTGTTTTTGTTTTAAATACTGTGCTCTTCAGGCAACACTGCTTGTGAACTACTATATCAGGGTATCTCGGGCTTCTCCACTCCTTCCCTAGCCAAACGCTGTGCTCTTCTGTTTATGTATAAGATTACAAAATACTCCATGTGTTTGGAAGAAGTGGCTGCATTGGGAGACAATATGTATATCATGTAGCTACATCTCCATAGTTACATCTCCTGATGCTACCCACCTTGTGAGCAGCCCAGCCCTTCCAGCATATCCATTTCTGTGTTGTTGGGGAGTGGGGCATGAATAAGCATGTGTTCAGCCATTTTCCTTTAGCTGAATGTGCTGTGCAAGCATCTACAGAGACCTCAGGGGTCCTTGAGAGTTCTCTGCAGATGATGTCCTTGCAGTGCATCCAGCTACAAGAAAATAGCTGGACGTGACCCTGCACATCTCTCTAACAACAGAGAAATGCCATGTCGAAGGCAGTTGTGCTTCTTACAGGGTGAGTTTAAGGGGGATTTGGGTTGGTACATAGTCAGAACAGAATTCTGACCTACGAAATGAAAGTGAATTGTGATAGTTTGAGCCTGACTTGTGCTAAAGTAATTCCCTAACAGAATGCTCACCAAAATCTTGACTGTGTGATTCCTGACTCTAGGTTTGAGGGTCAAAGGGATTCTTCATTCAAAGAACTATGAATTTTCTTGATGCACTTGCTTTCTTCTACTTGTAAAGCTGTTAGTGAGAAAGGTAAAATGTATGGTTTGTGGAGAAAGGTAAAATGTATGGTTTGTGTAACCAAGAGATATCTGATGTTATCCTAGGTGGAATATGAGGTTCAGAATATAACCTTCTCTCAAAGGTTCTGAATCTCACACACTGAGTGTCACTGCTTTGTATTAGCCCAGCTGGAAAGCTGAACTGCAGCCTGGGGGCCTTTCACACTGTGCGATTGTAGCACTGTGGTTCTACTTTAATTCCCAGAAGTGCTGTGGATTTCTGAGGATTATAGTTTGGTGAGGCATTAGAGATCTCTGGTGGAGAATATGAAATGTTTCTCCCTAGAATTTCAAGTCCCAGGATTCCATAAGATGGAACCAGGGCAGTTACAGTACAATGGTAGTGCTATAATTGTGTGACACATCTCTGCTGCACATATATCACAGAGTAAGATGGCAGGACTGTGAGGTGGTAGAATGGATTGTATCATTTTAGGTTTAAGGCTCTGTGGGGAGAATCATGTTTTTCAATAATCCTCAATTAACCACTTAGTAAAAGTGAAACACCAGCACAACAACGGGTGGGGTTCAGAGGAACATTTTACCTTTGGTGTCCAACCTGCCACTTCAGAATTCCTCACTTTTTTCTGCTGTGTGTGTAGAATTAGACTAGACTTAGGTGGTTGAAATCCCTGCTGAGCCATGAAAACTCTCTGAATTAACTCTAGGTCAGCCTCATAGAGTTACCATGAAGATAAAATGGGAGAGGGATCTCATGAATGGTTTTCCTGAGCAATTTGGAGGACAGGAGGGTTAGAAAAATCTATGATACAAATGGAGTGTAGGAATTTGATTTTTTTTAACAACCTGGGTGCCTGAGTCTTTCTAGGTTCATATTACCTCTTGAGCCAAATAATTTTCTGAAAAACTCTCTCTCTGTGGCTTATGTAAATATAGGACCCTGATAAAGATTTCATTACAGGCTGAAATTTTTAAAAGTTGCAGAATTAACAAAAGTATAGATCCATATTGTACCTATAATGGTGAAACCATTTTTGTGAAATTTCCCAGCCAGCTCTAATACTTGAAAAGTTAAAAAAATATATGGTGATAAACTATTAGATGTAAAATCACCACACAGAGACAACACACACAGTCATGTGTACGTGCACACATGCACACACACATGCACACAGACAGATTTACTGTGTTTTTTTAAAAAAACATTGATTAGCAAACAACGTATTTGTGAAAAAATCACTTTTTTCTGTAACATTTATAAATAATAAACATAACATATGTGATAAAGACAGATAATTAAAATTCAGTGGGATTTCAGCATATCATCATTTTAGAGGAATGAAAAGCACAAATAAAACATTCTCCACAGATGATGGAATCTTACACTTCAGTCAGCATTAGGCAGCAATATAGCATGCTGAATTGCTAAACTGAATATGAAGTTTGAGGTTTAGCAAACTGTAGACCTTGCCAATGAAACTACTGACAAATTCCTGATTTCATTAATTGATACATATGAAATAGACATATGCTCATATATCTAGATGGCAGTATGCATGGGATTTAATTGTTGGACAGTGTGCAACAGTAATTGGCTCACTGTGGCCCAACTGCAGCATATTATTAGGACCCAGTAAAGCAATGTCCTTATTTTATCTTGTGTAAATAATGTCTGTTGACAGAAGAGCCATTACACATATTTGCAGATATGGAACCATCTAATTGTATAGTTTAAGTGGATCTAATCCAAATTTATTTTGGATGACAGCGTATCCAGACTGACTGAAAATTCTGAGATTTTGTTCCTGTTCTTTCTGATTTTATACTGGGCTAAAACAAACAGACCTGATGAGCTAGTATAAAAAGTCTTTGATCATACCACAAGGTAACAGAAAATATTCTGGGATAAACAAAACATGTATGGATTTCCAAAATAAAATTGGAACAGGAACAAAATTTGGGACTTCCTGGTCTTTTTAATCAGTCTGGAGCACCCCAAGTCACGGTGGACATCCCATTGCTTTCAAAGCAGCCTGTGTTTAACCAGATTAATCTGGATCTAACTTAATGCATCTAAAACAACAGAACATTTGGTGAGATATATGGAAGACCAATTTTGTTGGATTGATGGTGTATTGGTAGTCCACAATTTTCTGTTGATTGTTTTGCCAGTGGTAATGTTTTGTCCTGATATCAGAGATTCTCTCTTCAGCTTTACGACTGAGAGTGGTATTCCAAAAGTAAGCATGTTCTGCTAATACACATCAGAATTTGGGAAAATAATGTCCTCAGTTAGTGAGAGAGGATAGAGAAATAGTTTGGAACTGATTTTCAGGATGAATTAGGGAAAAGAGAGAGAGGGGGCTATGAGTACAGGACTGTGAGTGGGAATCAGATGCAGGAATTCTAGATTTGTTGTTTTGTGGGAGCACCTATTTCCTTCTAATATAACCATAGCAAAAACATGTGTATTTCTATACCGCTTATCAGCTAAGTGCTCTCTTAGTGATTTACAATGTTTGTTAACTAATTGCTCGCAACAAGCTGGGTACTCATTTTACCAATCTGCAGAAGGATGGAACGTTAAATCAACCTGGAGCCCAGCAGGATCAAACTCATAACCTTGTGGCTGCAGTACTGGCATTTAATCACTGTGCCACCAGGGCTCCCTAATATATTCTTATATTCTCCCTGAAATATTCTTCTTTTCTGTTTGCAGATAAACCATAGTTTAATATGAAAATTTTCTAGTGCTGTAAGATTTATCATTACTTGGAGAAATGAAGAATGTTGAATATTCCTGCTAGGATATACTACCTTTAAAGATACTGTCTTTGGGAAAGAATAGAAAACAAAGGAGTTCGCTGTCAAAGCTGGACAATACATGTGTCCTCCGCTTATCTGACAGGTTAGGGACCAGAGCAGTATCAGAAAACTCAATTGGTTAAAAAGTGGAATGCATGTACTGTATTGTAGGGAGCCTGAAGGACATAGACATGCAAAAGCTCACTTGGGACTGGCAGTGTTTGTGGTGCTTACAGAGTCTCTCAGCTGGCTTAGTGACACCTCCCCCACATCTAATGAAAGAAGGGAACCCCTGTCAAGTTAATAGAAATTGTCCTTAATTTGGAAGTGTCAAAAGAGCAAGTTGTCAGATAACAGGACATCAAAAGTTGGGGTCTTCCTGGGTGTGTACAGGGTACCTTCTTTCTCTCTGTCACTCTCTGTATATGGGGTATCCCCCCTCTATATATGTATAGGAGGGAACTGTGACCTGTCCCCCCACATAAGAATTAACTCAGATTTTAAACATTCTTTAAGGAGACTGATGTTTGGGAGACTTCATAGGCCAAACTTTGGGGACCCACTTTGTTTCCCTCTGCCTCAAATAATAATGGTAGGCAGGAGACCATGGAACTTCTTGGTCTTGTTCCTAAAATTGGCAGTTTATACCTTCCTAAGCTACCCTTCTACGTTCTCTGGACTGCTAAAGTATAATGTAAGTTGAAGTAATGTTTACAACCAGTGCTCTGTGAATTTCCAGAATAAGCCATCTCACTCAAATAAAATAGGGCATTAGCCATTCAGATGCCAGAATGGCCAGTCTCCTTTGGTTACTCTTTCATCCCTCCTGAATGTCTCATGTCTGTCTGTTACATCAGCATGATGCACACTTTCATGTACACACACGGAAACTTACTGCTGAGTAAGCATTCATCGGACTGGGGCTGCGTACCTCTGTAAGAAAATGGAACTGAGATGCTGCAGTGTTTAAGGACAGAAGTTGCATTTCATTTAAAAGAAGAAATAGTGTTATGCACCATCCAGCCAACATTAATATTTTTAAGTCCCATTGATTTTCTTTTTTAAATGAGAGAGTGAAATGTGAGCTCCAACATTCTCTTTTGCTAAAAGGAGAATTGAGTAGTTTTAACTGTAGTTGGATTGTGCCCAACTGGAAAATTCAAAAGCACTTTGAGGGGTCTGCTCATGCATAGGGGATTTTCAGTTCCCCAGTGCACCCCCAATTTCTCAAATTTAGGGGACTCTTGGGAGTAGTACCTTGTGAGTTATAAAGGAATACTCCTAAAAGAAGCTCTTTCTGTCTACACACAGCTGGTAGTGAGCAGGATTGGATTGTAATCATTCTCTGTTATACTCAAAAGCAATTTTTACTCACTATGCACTTTGCAAAACTGGTAGATGTCACAGAGAAAGAAACAAATATATTGAAGGCCTTGATAAGCACCATTCATAATGTACTCTTTTCCCCTGCATTTGGGGACATATAAAATCACCATCATTTTCACACATTTTTACTGTCGTTGTAGAAATGATCCCTTGGAATTGCCTTCTAGATCTCTAAATTTTCTCTCATCAGAGGCCATTTGTATACAATCATGAGAGCACTGTATAATAATAAACCAAACTTGTTAAACTTAGCTAAATAGATAAGAAAAAATATACGCTGTGTAAGTTTCAATCCAGAATGAAAATTCACGTATTTCTAGGATTTTATTCTAAAAAGTGAAGTTTGACCATTCTTTTGCAGTGGTGGAAGGTGAGATAGGGAGTGGCAAATGCTGTCCCAGCAGGGTCAGCCATACCAAGCATGAAGAATCATGATTGCTAATTACAGAGATACATTTTATGCTTAATGGTCACCAACGCTGTAGGAACGGTGTTTGAAAGCAGCGGTTTTGCTATGCACCTGAACGAACGGGATCATAAACACCACTATAGTCGATCATTAATTAGATATGAATTACATTTTTTTCCTGAGGTGTCGTCTATAGAAGGAGAAATGCCATCTTGAAAGAATAATTTCCTCTCTCCAATCTGACCTCCTCCCATTTAGATGGGAAAGTGATAAATCATTGACTGAAGCAGCAGCAGGGATCCTTATTAATAACAACCTTCAATTCTCCCGGCAGTCACTCCAAGTGCAAATGACACTACAGAAAGATTGTATTTCCCTCCCTCCTCCCTCTGTGGAAAAGACAGGCATTTTCTGCTAGTGGTTCTTGGCAATTTCACATGTAGAATTTTTTATAAATTTGAGTGTGAACCCTCATTTATCTTCTTTCCCAGAGACATTCCTTGTTCTTTTGTACTCAGACAGCCAGGCGAGTGTAGTGTCATTTAACTGAAGCTATATTGTGGTATCTTGAAAGCAGGGACCAGTTCATTGCTTTTGGCTACCATCTCGCATACAGTTTAGGCTGCTTAAATTCTGTTAATTCTTGCTGGACGGAATGAAGGATTATACCTTGCAGACAGAATTAATGCATGCTTGCTTTGCTTAATAAATATTTGTAAGGACAATCTCAGCTAAGGTCACAGTATTAGCTGTGGTTCTTGTTTATATGACTTCCCTGACATTTGCCCATAAGTGATAAGGTAGCAGTATATCCTGCCTTAGAGAGGACAATCCACTATTTGAAAGGCTCTTGGGGAATAGTCCTTGGATTGAAGATATCCTCTGCTTCAACAGGTTTAAGTACAGTCTAAAGACAAAGAAATAGGAGCAGGGAGAACAGAGACCTTGAAATGGCCAATCAACAATTAGCATCTGTGTGGACGGCTGAGCAGGCACACTGGTCACCTGATGGAGTTCTGTTCTATTTCTGTTTAAATTACAGTAATTGCATTGGCACGTATCATTTTGTACAAGCCTGCATTCTCCTTCATCTTTTTCCTTTGTGTATGTGGCGGTCCTGCGCGGTAGATAATTATCAGAATCTGATACATATATTCTTTGCAACATATATTGTCCACTAGTATTTCCAAGTATATTTTAAACACAAAGATCCATTCAGGCCATGAGGTCTTAATATGACATCATAGACATAAAATAATCACACACACACACACACACAAATATATTTTTCCATACACATGTAATGGTTCATGGAAAATGAGTTAAAAATGAATAAGTCAAACAACCAATTTATATGCAGAAACAATATTTTTTAAATTGTACATACTGTTCTGTTTTCCTTGCTATCCATATGTTGTTGTTGTTAGTGGACATTGCCTTGGGCAGAAGGGATTCAACATCCACCAAGCCTGAACCATTCCCCCTATTGTAGTCGCTGGCTGCCCATTGCCAGGCAACAGAATGCAAACTAGAAGAAGGCTGTTTTGGTGGACAAATTGAGACAGTTCATCAGAGCTTGCCTGTTTAAGGTTGAGCAGAAGCAGAGTCAAAAAATCAGTCCAGGAGTTCAGGAATCCAGAAAAGCAGCAAGATTGGACAGTCCAAGGATCAGAGAATCCAAGCAGACAGTAAAGCAAGGAATCCATAGCACACAAAGGCTGGAAAACACACAGGTTGTTTCTGGTGTCAAACCACCGCCCTCTGCCTTCCTTAAAAAGGCCGGAGCCAGGTGGCTCTCATCCCAGCTTGCTGCCCTTACAGCTTGGCTAGCTCCCAGTGTGATTGTGTTTGCTTGTCTTCCTTTGAGGCTGCTGTTCACCTGGAGTAGCTGACTCCTGGTCCATGACACCTCCCCCCCGCCCTTTTCAGGAGTCTGCAGGACAGAAGAAATGCAAAGTAAACCTGACTCTCACTATTTGTGCTTTTTAACTTCTGTTGCTGTGACATTTTTAGATCTGTTGCCTTTGGAAGTTCCAGAGCTTTACCATGCAACACAGAACCCCAATGGGCAACAGCCCCTCTGCTGACCAAACATCACCTTTTTACTGACTGACCGTTTTAATACCAAATATGCAACTCTATTACTCAATTACTTTATAGGTTTTTTGTAATTAGTGAAGAAGAGAATAAGGGTAAAGATAATGATAGGATCATGTTATTACTACCTGTTTCTGTATATTAATTGCCCATTAGGGCAAGACAGTGAATTATTAATATAAAATGAACTCACTCCTAGACACCTGCCAAGTAAGACAAAAAGGACAAGTGATTAAATTAGTAAAAAAAAAAAAAAAAATCTCTTTATCTCATTGGGAAATTATCCTATCAAACCTCTGTTTTGGTCTTTGCAAACCTGTAAGTGTGAATCATTGCAGTTTAATGTTTATCTACTAATTCATTCTTTCATATGGCTGTGATAAAACTGAATAACTTAGATACAAATGTAATCATATGAATACTAAATATAATGTTTTTCCTATGGGAGTTACAGAGATTTTAATAATATCCAGATATAAGATTTGGTTCAAGGATTAAAAAGAAAGCATGCGTGCATGTGCGTGCCTGCACACACATACACAAAATTTCATGTTAAAAGCAGCATCTGAGCTGCAGCAAATAATTATTTGGGTTTTAGATGCCTGGCAGTAGGTTTATTGGAATGTCACTTGTAAGTATTGAAACCATTAATCAAATCTCCTGGATCTGAACAGGATTTTTCCAATGACACATTCAGATTCATTACTTTGGAGAAATATGACTAATGCTTCCTATGTTTTTTTTTTTTTAATGGAAGTTTTTCAAGCCTTCCTTATATTCAGCACAGCTGTTTAGTCCTAGGCCACTCTGCTGCCACACAGGTATCAAAGCAATTAAGTTGGTAGAAGCCAGTGGAGACTATGCCATCTCTGCTTCTGCAAACTGGGACATCACAACAAGCCAAACAATGTTATCAAGAGAGATGGGGTTGAGAGGTCATTTGGACATTTTTTAAGGACTGTCAGGAGGCAGGAAGGGAAAGACCAAAATGATGCATTCCGTTTTGTTGTATAGCCACAGTAGCAGACAGACTTCAGAGTTTTTGGGAGCTACTTTGTAACTTGTTTGTGTCCCAAGATCCACCAAGGGCGGGTGGGTGCTGGTGGAAAAAAAACACAATAGAATTAAAATGTTCTGCTCCCAGGTATTGTACCAGGCTTTAGTCCTTCCTCTTAAACAGACACACTTGTACACCTAGGGCTTTATCACACCAAGCTCTTCTCCTGCTAAAATAATGTTGTTGTAAAAACACTATTGAATTGGGATTGGTAGCTTTGGTGTTGCACCTTCAGAAACATTTTGGGATTACAGGGTTTGTGCTAAAAACTTATCACAAAGTCCTTGGGACTACCCGTGCACTGTCTTACCCAAGACATTATCTCTTCACCTTTTTCTAGTTTGTCACAAATGCACATGCCCTCCCCTACACAGACACAGATTCCCCCCAAAGAGATAAATGATAAGAATCTTACATTTAAAAAGTCTTTATGGGAGAGTGTGTCCTGATGTGAGACCAGCAGAAGGTTCATACATAACTAATCATTGGTGGATGAAAGCCAGCAGCTACTGATCTGTCTCATCAATTCCAGCTTTCATCTGCCAGTGATTAGTTAAGTCTGAAAGAAGCAAGAATTGATGGATAAATAAAATAGATGCTTTGTTAAACTGTAAGACTTTTCTACTTACCTTATTTGCTGGAGTATAAGACACACTTTTTTCTTAAAAAAAAACTGTTTGAAAATGGGGTATGTCTTATATGCTGGTGCTCATGCACCTGGAAAAGGAGGCAGGGTGGGGGGCAATGAGCAAAATCGGCACAAAAGCGCAATTGGACTCTTGCACAGGAAATCATAGCTAAACAGAAGTGGCAAAGGAGATCATTAATGGATTTTTGCTGTTAATAAAAATAAATGCTTTCCAAATGGTCTCCCACAGGACAACAACAGAAAAACAATGATGTCATGCGATGGGTGAGGGCATGGAAAACAGGTATAAAATTTACACCAAGTTTAAATTTAAGAGAAAATTTTTATAAAATTAGCATAGATGGTATATGACACCAGAAAGATTGCAAAAAATAACTAAAAATGGAAATGCAAGATGTTGGAAATGTGATGAAAAGGTAAGGGTTTTTTTTCATATGTGGTGGACCTGTAAGACAGCAAGGAAATTTTGGAAGGAAATACATGATGAAATTCAAAGAATTTATAATTTAAATTTTGAAATGAAGTTTTATCCGTTAAATATGCTAGGGCAACAAAGAGAAATAAGATATCACCAGAAGATATTGTTATATCTGATAACTGCTGCAAGACTGATATATGTGCAATATTAGAAAGAAAGGAAATATGTTGATATAAAAGAATGGAAATTAAAAGTCCTGGATATGGTAGAGATAGAAAAGTTAATGTTTTCTCTGAAAAATAAACCTATCCAGAACTTTGAAAGGGAATGGAGAGAAGTTTTGAGCTGGATAAAGATATAGCATAAGAAAAAGGAACCAAGCAAGATTGTATATAATATAAGGTAACAATTTAACAAGGCAATGTAACAAAGCAGCAATGTAACAATGTAAGATGTAACAATGCAAGATCATTTTCTAAGCAGAAACTATGTATGAATGGAATGAAAACAAGTAGATTCAACTGGAAAACAAGCTTGGAAGTGGAGAGGGTTTTTTATTTTCAATTATAAACTTCAATAAAAATATTATTAAAAAAATGATGTCATGTGATAAATATCCACCAAAGATGCTATTATCTAGCTGTAAGTGTGATTTCCTGCCACCACCACAGAGGGCAGGAGTCATTTTCTAAAGTATTTGCAAACAGAAATTCCTGGCTGCTTTACTGTACATCACCCAGGGTTTTATGAACTGATCACTTTTTTATTACTCTTCCGCCCACTGCTAGTGTGATATGAAGCCGTGCCTTGTTTGTTGGTTGGTTGGTTGGTTGGTTGGTTGGTTAGATTAATTTCTGATCTTCAGCCTGGTGGTTCTCCTTCAGGAGGAGGAATGATAGGCTTAACTCTTCATAGCCCAGATGGATTCCAGTCAGAATTCACCCTCCCCCTTGCGTGGTTTCGAGCCTTGAGGGGGAAAATCCTGTTGGTGCTACTAGGAACTTATTTATAAAGCCCCGAAGCCCTGCAGAAAGCACAATTTTCAGTTGAAAGTCAGCTGGAGATCTAAGATATTGGTTTGTCTTTATTTCATGCTCCATTCAAAATAAAGATCACCCCCCCACACACACACATCACATGACTACAATTGAATGAAAAATCATGACATAGCAACACATTATATAATATGCATTGGGTGTAGTTGGTTCCCTCCAGTGACCCATGGACTGTGAAGATGCCATTTCTTCTCAGAATAATCTAGGATGCCATGACATTAGGCATATGGGAATATATTCTTTTCTACACCTTGCAGTTTAGTTCTGTGCGTAGCTTCCGTTAGCAGTTGGGATTTCATGTCTACTGAAGATAGTAAAGGATTACAGCTTTTAAAAGATTTGGAGAGTGGGGAGATTTTTAGTAGTTTGCATGAGTGCCTGAGAGAGGTTATTCTTTATGCATGATGGCTCCAGGCAGTTTTGCCTCAACAGTTTACCTTGTCTCTTTGCTATAGTCCGACACCACACACATAATTGACTCTAATGCTCTACAATCAAAATGGGGGAAGAGATGTTAGGGTATCCTGGTTGGATTGCTGGACTGGCTGTATTGACAACAAGATGTATTTTTGTTTCATTGTGCAATCCTGGTTTTCCAGAACATGTCCACAGCTCAGCATTGTATTAATACATCTTAACAGAAGCAAAGTATTAGAAACGTAGAAAACATAGTATTTTATACAAAACCAGTGCCAAACTTTCTCTGCAATACAAGTCTCATGTCTGGTCTATCCAGATTGACTTCAGCTGCCCCCAGGAGTTGAATTCACAGACCTTTAACAGAAAAAGAAAATTTTGGAAAAATGGGTGCTCTTGATGTGTTGGAAAGATATTGATCTTGGATTTGTTTTGATGCTTCTTTAGCATATGAAAACAGATCAGTTTGAATTGGAGAATAGACACTTGTACTACATTTATTTTAATTTTTTTGCTTTGTTAAGATGGTACTTTTTATGTGTTTCTTGTGTTTAGTTAGAATCACTAAACTTAGTTACAATAATTAAAAATAATAATAAAGAATACTAATAACAGAAAGAGATTTGATGCTTTCAGAAAACAGCTATGAGAAAAAATTGTGCGTACATCTAGTTGCTGGTTGTGTATTGTGTTTTGAAAGTGTGATTTAGTCATTTTACAATGCACTATATGTGCCATGGGGCAAAAAAACAAAAACAAAAAACAAACCCATAACGATCAAGTAATAGAAAAAAGGTGCTAGTGGGAAGAGGGGAAGATAATTTTCTGATGATAGAAAATACGGAAAAGAATTGACAGACAGATTAAAATAAATGAACAATTTTGTAATTTCAGAAATAGTTTTTATAGAGTGCACCCCATCAGGAGTGTTGTGCTGGCAGCACTGGTGACAGAGAAGGCAAAGCAAATTCATTAGTCGCATTTAATTGACATTTTTATATATATTGCCTGGGGATGTAGGCAGTACAGTATTATAAATTCTGTTGTGCACAGAAATGATCTCACCACAGAGAGAGTTTTAGATTCACAAAAAGGATAACACAGCTCTTGTCAGAACAGGAGTTGAAAATTGCCTCTTTTCCTCTGAGATATGACATCTGAATGGAAAGAAAGGATTCTGTTGATATTTGTTTCAGAATGGCTATTGTTTTTAGTGAAAGGTTTATTTCAACTAGACTGGTTCCTTTCATGTGTGCCATGTTGTGTTAGAAATCACAAAGCATTATTACCAGTCTTTTATCAAAATCTTGCTCCTCTTTACCTCTAGCTACAGAACAGTTTGCATTGGTATCTCTTATTTGTGTTGTAGAAATCAGAACCCAAATAGGAATGGTATTCATGTAGCCTGAACTGTGAGTCCCAGCAGCCCTAGCCAGCATGGGCAGTTGTGTGGAATACTTGGAGTTACAGTCCAGGAACATCTGAAGAACTTCAAGATTCTGAGCTTAGATCCACTTGCTAGTCCCAACTAGTGTAGCAACATTATATTAATGGCACTCAGTCTTGTGAGTGTTGACTTACAAAGTATTGTCTTAATCAAGCTCCCTTTGATTCAGTGGATCTAATCTAGAGGGGCTAGTAATTGGACTGAGGCCCAGATATGTGTACTGAATGCAAGATTTAATTTGGATCCATATTTGGTATTTGAGAAACAGCTTGATTGGGCTCAGATTGGTTGAGAAGTGATCAGATTCTAGTCAGGTACCAAATCTTGATATGTGAAAATCTGGAAGTTCATGACTCCCATTGATTATCACTAGGAGTCACCATTTCCCCCTTATTTGTCAGCATTGGGTGAGTAGAAATACACGTGGAAGAACAGAAATACAAATGATAAGAATTCCAAATTTAATCCAGGTACATTTTGTTGTTGTATACCTTCAAGTGATTCCCAATTTACGGCAACCCTAAAGCAACCGTATCACAGGATTTTCTTGGCAATATTTGTTCAGAGGGGTTTTTGCCATTGCCTTCCTCTGATGTTGAGAGATGTGACTTGCCCAAAGTCACCCGTGAGTTTCTGTGGCCAAGCTGAGGTCCAAACCCTGGTCTCCAGAGTTGTCCAACTCTCAAACCACTACATAATCTTGGCTTTCTCAGGTAGGTTTAGAGGTACTTTTAATATGCATCCTTAAATTCTAATTCTTTTTTTGTTAAAATGGAACTACTCACAGATCATGGTACTACTCGCTGGATCTTGCTGCTTACTGAACACTGCTATTTTGCTGACACTAGGCAGATGTGTTATGTGTGTGTGAAGCAGCAGTCAGCCATGGTAGTGTCTGCAGCAAAACAGCAGCTAGGTAGGAAGTAGAAGGTAGACAAATAGAGGCACCTGTTGATGGAGGAAGAATTGGAAGGAGAAAATTAAGTAAAAATTAAATTGCAAAGAGATTGCTAAGGATTTAGGTGAAAAAGCTACAGAATAATGAATTATGAGAATGTTATACGAAGGCAGATAGATACACATGGAAGAACAGAAATACAAATGATAAGAATGAACTGAATTTAAATTGTGAAATAATATAGCAAAACTTTTATATTATGGGGAAGAGGTGGATTAAGTACATAATATCTTGTGATGGGCATGTACACATGAAGCCTGAGAGAGGGATTAATAGTAACAAGTAAACAACTACTTATAGTCTGCAGGAGGAGGAAAACAGAGAAAGATTGATTTGGGGGAAAGGGAAACAAAGGAATTGAACAAAGAACTTGGAAGGAAGGAAAAAGAGGTCAGACTATAGCCTATTAAAGCCTATTAAAACAAGACAGGAAACCAGACGACCTCCTAACTCCTCACTAAGATCTTTGTCTAGATGTTGAATGCTAAAAAGAACAAAGAAGAAGAAGAAGAAGAAGAAGAAGAAAAGGCAGAGTTTTAAAAATATAAACACACAAAATTTCCACCTAAGGTGCTGTGGTTGGAGAGCACCTGACAAAATGTACCCTATGATTAGAAGGTGGACCTGAAAGACATTTAACCCCACTGCCTTACCCTTAGTATATATTTGAAAACACAATTTTTAAAAGATAGTGCCTGATTTTCTGAAGATTCTAATGAGGCTTTCATCAGGATCCATTGTTGGGCCTGATTGCTTGTGTAAAGGCAACTTGCACTCCACTTGCCAGAACTGTTCTGCCGGAACTACTTTGGTATGAACTTCAGCCTTCAGCTGAATACAGAGCGCATTCCATATAGAAACTTCTACTGTCTTATGCTGTGGTGCTGTCCCCGCTGACCTAGGAATAAACCTTACTGAACGTACTAGGACTTAGGCCATATCTGCACCATACTGTTATAGTGCTATTTTTCCACTTTCAACATCCTGGGGTTCGCAGTTTAGAGGGGGCTTTTAGAATTCTCAGCCAGAGAGCTCTTTGGCCTCACTAAACTACAAACCCAGAATTCCAAAGGATGTTGACAGTGGAATAACAGCACTACAGCAGTGTAGGGTGAAAACTGCCTTACTTTTGAACTCATGCATAAGATTGTGGATTCTATTTTATATTTTCATGACTTGATAGAAACATTATACTTTATATGGATCTTTTACCTCTTGTGATAGATGACTTGTATAATAGCAAAGTTTTGGTAGTATGATTCAGCAAAACTGGTCCTTTTCGTTAGGTTGCCAGTCTCTCTTAAGTTCTTCATGAGAATGCCATAGTGAGTAGTGCTAACTGTGTTAGCTTTGTTAAACATCTTTTAAGTGGCATTTATGATAAGTGTTAAAGGGCTGCCTGTATTTTTCCTCATGTCTCTCTCTCTCTTACTTCAAAACATTGTCATATTTTATAGAACACCATGAATTCAGAAGCTCATAGTAATGGAGAAATTCATTTTAGAATTAAGCAGGAGAAGGGGAGTGTGAAAGCTGTTGTCAGAATCATTCTGATAGAGGACAAGTCCATGGAAAAGGAGTTTAGTGATAACACTCAAAAGGACAAATAAATCCTCTTCAACAAAATTGAGGGAGAGAGAAAAAAAGAAAAAGAAAGAAAGAAAGAATTACACATACTCAGTGATGATAAATCACTGGTGTATAGTAGTTAAACAACCCTGTCCCTTCTTTGTTGACAGTATACTATTGAATACCAGCTTTCTGGGTAGATGGGTGTGGCAACAGCTGGCAAGGGTTATTGCTGAAATGCCCTGCTTGGGAGGAAATAGATTTTTGTTCTGATCTGGCAGGGTTCTTCTGATCTTATGTTTTAATGCTCAGAAGGAGGGTCTAGGAAGAACTAGTAGAATTATTTTAGTAAATAGTGAAGGGACTTCTAATTCCCTTCACTTGTGCTATTCCAGATGATATTTCTGAGAACACTGCATAGGTCTTGTATGAATTTCTATTTTCTCAGTCGTGCCGTCTGTCCAAACCTGTACTCTCACATTTTTCATCTAGTTTCTGATCCTCAGCCACCTCATCTCCCTTCCATCAGACACATTGTGGTTTCATTATCCCACCCTTGCTAAGCCCTTTACCTCCATTTCTCTCATGCATTCGTTCTTCACATGCTCTGTTAGAGTGCAGTTATGTAGCAGTTATGTGATTTAACTCTTGTCAGTGAGTGGAGAGACATATCTATGGGTGAAGACTGCGGACCATCCTACTAGGCCCCCCCTACTTCAGGTACAGAACCTTTCCCCCAATCCTTGGTATAACATGGTAAGTGCTTAAATAGGGCTCTCTCCCACTAAAAGTGCAGTAGAAGTGTTTTGAGGATTTACAACCCACAGATTCAAAGCCCTCCCATTCTCCTGGCATGCTTCTGAAATGGAGGAAAAGATGACATCAGCCCTTGCTATTTGTACGTCCACTTGCTTCTCTCTCAGCTTCTGCCCTGCTGGCATGAAGCTGGTGGTCTTTGGATTTGGTAGCTGCTTGGCCTTAAGTTCTCACCGCCTTACTGGCTTGCTCTGTAATCTGTCCTTTAGCTTTAGCTTTCCTCCCTGTACTTTAAAACACCTTCTGTTTTAGTGCCTTGCACAAAATATACTGTTGAAGAAGCATTTCATCTGGAAATTCAGCAGTGTTCTATGTAATGCAAGGAGTTGGGGTGGGGGAAGTGCCAAATCTGTACGTGTTCAATGATTTTGTACCTGAATGATGTGGGCTCACAGATTTGTTTTAAGCAAATTTGTTTAAAAATATTTAACAGTTTGCTTGAAATACACTCAATATTAGATTCAAGTCTGATCTACTTTCCTTCATTCATGGAAATGCTTCAGGGGAGTGTATATGTGGAAGATTATTGCAAAGCTCTGGATGATATGCATGTATCCTATTTGCATATATTTCTTACGCAATCCGAGTTAAAAAAAATTAAACGTATTTCCTCCCTTTCTAGCAATGTTTCTGGATCACTGTTATAGGGGATACATCTTCCAGTGGAAACATTCCTTAGTCTTCTCTATGACTGCTCTAAAAAATATACCGTATTGCATTGTATTGTAGCTCTATACATTTTTTGTGTCTTCCTTCACAGATCCTTTGGAAGGATTTGAAGTTCTAGAGCCTTCCATGCTGGATAGGATGAAAGCTCTTGGCAAGCCCTGGACTGAATTTGTTTTGACAGTTTGCTTAGTATACTGTTAAATGCTTCTGACTTGTTTAACCATTTTCCCTTCGCTCACTGAATAGAATAAAATCTTTAATTCGAAGAGGCTGAGCTATTTCAGAAGCATTCGCTCTTCTTTTTAGTGTTTTTGTCACACAGGTTTTTCTTCTTCTCTCTGTCTTGTGCTGAATAATAGCTTGTGGCACCTCTGTTGCATTCATTAGTTTGTAGTGCTAAACTGACAATCAGTTTTCCTCAGAAAGCCTTGGAGATTATAATGTGGCTCCCGAACAAGAGTAAATGGGACATTTCAAAATCTGTACAGGTATACCTCAGTTCATAGAATAAATGTGCTCCTACACCTTACTTCTTTAACAGGAAGTTTGGTTCTAGAAGCAGAAATGGTATGGAAAGAATACAAATAGGTTACTGCCTCACAAAAATAGTGAGCAGTTTGACGTATTTCAGTACACTTTCATTAAAAACTAGCAACAGGGGCATGTGAAATGAAACAACCAGGTCAAATAAGCCTTGCATAAGTAAACAAAAACATTGTGAGGCTGCAAGTGACCATTTGGAGGCTTCTTTCACTATCCTCCCAGTGCTGATGCTGCTTAAAAACGGACAACTAGACAGAGGACAAGGAGGAAAAGTGTTGCTGGGTAGATGTAAAAAGACTTTGTTAAAAGTAACTTTAACTGAGGCATGCCTGCATTTGAGCAAAGCCTTTATTTGTTGTCCACTTGAGATCACAGAATAGCGTGCATATTTTCAAGTTCTCCAGAACTTTTCATAGGGAACGTTGGTAGAACTCAAAGAAGAAGCTGGGAGAAGAAAACAGTATGTATGTTCAAATCACAGAATCTGTATTTAGTTGCAACCTTACATGGAGTGTGAAAGGAGACTGAAGACATTTAAATTGTCTTTTAGTTGCTCAGATGCTTTTCTAATGCACTTGTGTCTGTCCAAAGGGCCGCTTATGGTCCTCCATTTTTGAAAAATGTAAACTACAACCGTTACAGCCATTACTGTCCCCCTGTGTTCCAACTGCCATTGCTCTGGCCTCTGAGGGAGAGAAGAGCAGCCAAGCACAGCTCTGTCGTGCCTTGGCCCGCGGCTGGTGAGAGGCCTCTCTCCATTCCAGCCACCACCGCTGTGGCCCTTCAGGGAGAGAAGAGCAGCCAGCATCTGTTGGACTTAATCACTTCCCTCACTGCCATTCCCTTTTTCTTATCTTCCATGTTTTATTTAGATTGTAAACCTAAGGCTAAAGATATGAAATTAATGATTTTTAAACCTCCCTGGAAACCTTTTTGGCTGAAAGGTAGCGTATTAATACCCTAAATAAGTAAGCAAGTACTTACATAAGTAAGTAAGTAAATAAATAAATAGGTAAAACACCCAGAGAGGAAAAACCTAGATATAATAACAAAACTGGAGATAATTCTTGATGATAAATAGAAACTAAATTAAGTAGCTTCAACAAGTAGTTAGGAGGGATGTATCCTGAGAGAATAAAGTTCTGGCTTCAAATGACATAAATCCTCTTCCTCCAGTGTAGAATCCCATTCAGAACGGGTGAAAAATTACTTTTTTAGCTCCCTCCCTGCACTCCAGCAAACATTGACAGTGTAATTCATTTTTTCCCCTAAGTTCTGATATCACAGTTGAGTGGCTGTGTTTAGTAGCTGGGTCTCATAGGTTTCTGAAGGTGTAAATATCTCAACCAGCTGTCCAAACTAAGCCACTGTGCAGTTTTTGCTCTATAATTTTGCTTACACTTACTCCAATTAACACAATAAATCTGCGTGACCTGCTGTGTCAGTTCAAAGAAACTCTCATTAAATGGTTTCTGATTTAATCATTAAGCTGTCTTGTGAACAGCTTTTCCTACTACTAAAGGCATAAAACCATAAATGTTCCTGTTTGTTTAAAAACCTATACAAGAGGCAACACAATAAATTGAATAATGGTATGTGGAATATATGAAAATGTCCTAAAGGCAGATTACAGTACCATCTCTCTCACTGCTCCTCAAAGCAACCTTCTTCAGAGCTACTATAATGAGAGCTCCAAGGCTCATAGTTTTTCTTGCCCAGGAAAGAATAGGAAGTACAATGGTGGTGGGAACTGTGTTTGATAGAGATGAAGATCTAACACAGTCATATATGTCGCATTGTGATCATTGTGAATGTCATGTTTTGACAAATCTATTTTCTCCTTGCGGCTATCCCTTGCTGCTTAGGCCAATTTTACCCAGACTAAAAACTTTTTCCCTCTCTCTTGATCCCCGGCTTTTGTTTTGCCCTTTTCTGTTTAATCCTGTATGCAGTTAAAAGCAGAAAAGGGCTTTCAAAAATTCAATCAAGGAAGTGCAAACTTTGGGAAATTTAAAATAACCTTCTTGAACTTAAAAACCCACCTACAATATCACTTCATACTTGGCTTTGCTGGGCCTGTTTAAAATCCTTTGTTGGTTTGTACTGAATGATATTGCCTGAGAGCTCTTTTGCTGTACTTCTCCTCTCTTCTTCTTTATCTCTCTATATTGGTTGTGAATTTGATTTAGAGCTCAGGTCCAGTGTTAAGGAATAATTTAAAACTGAACTTTGCTAGTGCTGAGTATGTACGTGTGTGAAGTACTATCAAGCAGATTTCTTAATGCAAAATAAATTATAGATTATTATATAATATATTCGAGACCTGTTGTTGCTGCTCAAGGCCTGAATAACTAGAATTTTGGGGTTTGCTGTTGAAGTCTTTCAGCATGTTGAATTATTCCCACCGGCTAGAAAAGGTTGGCTTTGATGACACCCTGTAATGGAGTAGCTGCAAGTACTTTATCTTCTTTGATATGTGTTGTTTTCCCTACAATAACACAAGAGAGCACCTCCAATCTTATCACCGTTGGAGGTATGTTTTTATTCAGTACTTCATTGGATAGTGCATTCTTCCATCAATCTTTCAAAACTTTTCTGATTTCTTATGTATTTATAGCAAGATCTAAAAACTTCAAGTGGCTTATATGACAGGAATATTTCAAGCCACGTTTCTGTAAAGCTGAAATGTAAGTCTTGCTGAAACAGACTTCATAATATGCTATGAATGATACATTTATGCCACATTTATTCCAGATAATCTGCTGTGGAATGAGCAAACTGTGTGATATATGAAATATATATTTGAAAGGGTTGGAATGGGGGAAAAAGTACGGCTTGTGGAAACTCTGAAGAGCAGTATGATCAGAATAGTAATGCAGTGAACAAGAAAGGTCTTTCTCTAGCTCAATTTACCTGGAATCCAGGACTGTTGACTTGGAACTGTCAACAAGTCCAAACAGGCTGGATGTCAGAAGATGGCAAGAATGGCTGCACCCTAACCTAGACCTTCCAACTCAGGTTGCGTGACATCAATGGCTTGAACAGATTGCTTTGGAGAAACTGTAGCTGTTCGTACAGCAAGCAGAACCTATTGTTGCACTGACAAAACAAAAGCAGTGTGTCTTTGCCTGTTGTAGGGGATGATGTTAATATTAGCGTATTATATTCTGCACCTGAGAAAACCTTTAGAGCCTCATTGAGCATCATATAACTGCTCAGTTATAAATGTTTAATCTCAGAACTTGGGGATGTTAAGGCTCAGTTTAAGGCTCAACTTCAAAAACTGAGGATCTCAGTCCAAACTATGGAAACTTTGATTCTGAAAACCTGCTACTTTTTATTATAATTAAAATGTAGTCTCTCTGTGTTAGCATACAGGGTCTTAACTGAATGTTTGGATCTACTTGTAGGAGTTCCTCACTTTTAGGTCTGAAGAGACTGGACCAGAGATGCAATTTAGTGAGGTTAGCCATCAGTACCCTCATATAGTGGTCTGGGCGTTGGGCAAGGACAGAGAGTTCTGAATGCTGTATTTGCTGGCGTATAAGATGCACCAGCGTATAAGATGCATCCCATTTATACATCAGCAAATACTATTTGCCAAAGTATAAAACACACTGTGGTATAAGATTCACCCCATTTTCAAACAGTATTTTTTTGGGGGAAAAGTGAGTCTTATATGCCAACAAATAGGGTAAATATTGTCTTACTTAAAATTTCTTCAAGGCTATTTCCTTGAGTAGGTCATTAAGCAATTCACCCCAGATTTTATTAGAGTTCTTATCTGTGCATGGCAGAAACATACCACACATTTTTGTGATCTCAGTGGTGTTCTTCACAGTGTAAATGTGCAAATGTAAATTGTCATATTGCAGTTGTTCCCAAGTCTCCTACTGAAGAGCCATCTCCTGGTGTTATAGGTTAAAAGCAAAACTCTCTCTTTCATGTCTTTCCATGAAAGATTTCTCGTCCCTATAGTCTGTACAATTCAAGGACATCTGGTTGTTCTTAAAGTTTGAATGATAGGTTACACTTTGGAATTTTTATTTGGGTTAATAAGTATGGAGTTCTAGCAACATATTCAGAATGCAGATCACACTTGTTGGAGAAAATACATTTTGAAGACATATTAAATGACAGCCAGAACTGCTGCTGTTTTCCAAGCTGCTGAGGACCAGAAGGCTAGAAGTGTAAGAATCCCATGGACTTCAGTGCTTAGTTTTGAATTAGTTTTCAGAATCTCATAGCTAAGGAAGCATTTAATTCAAGCACTATTAGATATGCAGTTAAAAGGATAGAAGGACTGGAGCCTGGAGAGTAATTCTCTCCAGGGAGTGAATTAATACAAAACTCTGGAGGGATAGTGGTAGAAATCATCTCAGTAGAGCTTGGATTTGCTTGGCTAGAAACATCTCCAAACTGATGTATATTTGGGAGCAGATGGGTTTATAAGATACAATCTCAGATTTTATGCACAAGAAAATGATGTATCATCAGTACCAAAACCATTAATTAGTGGAGACATCAAACTGGAGTGGTTCAGACGTTAGCATTTCTAATCCTTAAAATCAAGATTAAGGGACTGATTCTGTACTTTCTTTACTTTTCAATTAATGGATCAAAGTACATTTTATCATTCTGGCTGTATATACAAACTAGGTTCTTTTTAATGGTCTTTGTAACTTCCATAGTTGGGCCATGTTCCTGCTCAGAGCCACTATCAGAATATTACAGAGATAACTAACTTTTGGGAAGAATCCAGCTTCTGTATCTTTGGCGTACACAGCTCTAGTACACCTCAGTCTTTCACTCCTGAAATCCTTTTCATCCATCATGAAAATAGCAGTCTAAGGAGCATTTTCCCTGCAACTCAAATGATTTAATTTTAGGTTGAGTGACATTTTGCTCATTCCATTTCATCTTGCTTGTATTTCTTCATTGTAGTTTCCAATCCTGGTTTAATGGGCTTGCAGCAAACTATATTTTGTCAGCTGAAGTATAAAGTCAAACTATGGACTGATCAAACCAAGAAATGTTCTGTGAAGCTGAGCATATGAGGGATGAGGAAAGTGTACAATGTGGCTTGGAAGATTAGAAATCCCATGCCCAAATTAGTTCGTTCACTTACTAGAAATCATGATCTGCAAATGGGAAACCAAAGGTAGGCTCATGTGTTCCACTTTGTATTTTATGAGGTGACAGTGTTGCCTTTCTGTTATTTGCTTCAATCATGGTGTAGTGTAATATGTGCACTGAATTCCTCCTGGTGAGAAGCTTTTTCTGCCTGTCTAAGAGGGAGGCTTAATTAGTGTTAAGACAAATAAGGAAGGTGATCTATCTGAATTTGGAAGAAACTAGGGGGAGGGAGTGTGAATTCCCATGTCTGACTGTAATATTAAGCTGTGATATTAAACCTGCAGTTGTACTTCAGGGAAGGTTATACATAAAACCGAGTACTGGTTTATACCATGAGCAGGGAAAGTATGTGCAATAGTTGCATGCAGCTCCCATTGCCACCAAGGCCCTGATCTCCATTTTTATTGTTATTTTTATTTGCTGTTGTACTCATGTGCTGCTTGTGAAGATTGCCACTGAATTCATGTCCACTAGACATTGATTGATTGCCATAGGGACAGAAATATGGACTAGATAGGTATTTGGTCTGATCTGACTTGGCTTTTCTCATATGTTAAAAAAAGGAGGACATTGCCTAAGATTCCAGGTAGCCACTACTGATATATTTAACCATACACTGGTCCAGCAAGTCCAGTAGACTAGGTGGATGAATGGACTGACCTGATGTAAGGCAGCTTCATACCATCATATATGTAGGCTTTGCATAAGAAAGTTTTATTTCTCTGGTCTATGAATGTTGTATACACAATTTACCACTACAGAAAAGGTGCTAAATAAGCTATTTCTGCTTTGAGTGTGAATCCATTTTCATCTCTTTTTCATTAAAATGTTTTGCCTGAGAGTATGACAAAATGATGTACAGCATAGGGTTTTTTTTTTATATTCTGGAAAAACTGGATCTGGACTTAGTTATTTATGCCCTAGTTACATCCAGACTGATCTAGTGTAATGCTGTGTATCAGAGGCTGCCTTTAATGGTAACTGGTTGAAAACGTGGTCACCAGAATGTTCAATGATTGGCAAATCTTGCATCCATTTTGTATCATCTGCATTATTCACCTGATTATTTTCAGGCTTAAGTTAAAGTGCTGTAACTGGGACCTGCCATCAGGCCATCTCAAGGACCAACTTTGCCCATAAGAGCCTGCACAAGCTTTTTGTCTTGTATGAATTGGTGGGTCCATAGCTCTGTGTTGGAGAGTCTGTTTTTGCATGCAGAAAGTCCCCAGTTCAATTAGTGGCCTCGCTGTTTGAAAGGATCAGATGACTGGGGGTGCGCTCCTATTGCTGGAGACCAAACTCGGCTAGATGAACAAATAATTTTAACTCGTATGAAGCAGCTTCCTATGCAGGGGCAGATTGAGTCGGGGGGAGGAGGACACAAATGCAACCCAACAAACAAGGATCTCACCCCACTGCCCCCCCCATTTCTGGACTTCTGTTCATTACTTCTAGGAAGGACAGTTTTCATGTACAATGACCCCTCAACTTTCATGAGATTTTGGGATGTTGAACCCTTGTGAAAGTCAAAAAATTGTGAATAACTTCCCCCTCCACCCAAGTGAGTGCTCCTCCTCCCAGTCCTTCCAGGACGCCCTTCCTGTTTTCTTGCATTTTGCCCAGGTGTGCTGCCTTTCTTCCAGATGCCCAGGCAATAGACATGTGACTGGGAGGGGGCAGCTGTGCCCTCAGAGTAGAGTCGCAGGCCTTCCCTCCAATTCACTTGTGTTTTGCCAGGGCATGCTGCCTTCCACGCACCTGAGCAATAGGCAAATGAATGAAAGGGGACAGCTAGAGAAGGCACATGTGCGGGCTGTCCCCTGCCATTCACTTGCCTTTTGCCTAGGTCCATAGAAGGAAGACACATCCACCTGGGCAAAACGCAGGGGAATGGGATGGGTGAGAATGGAGGGAGGCAAGCGGGCATCCCATGAATGAAGGTCAAACCTGTGAATGTGGAGGGAGCATTGCCTTATTATCCAGGTAGGTTGGGGTGGGAAAAGTACAGCCTCTGGAATGTATGTATGCTGCAAGCACCTTTTTTCCATCCCATCCTGGATTATTATTTGATTAAATGATAGTTTACTTTTGAAAAAAAATTCCTGTCTAGAAATGTACTTTGCTCCTTCTGCACCTTCCACCTGCTTTTTTTCCCTGGTGCCACCACCGTTCTCACGTATTGCCAGCTCTGATCTGTAGGGAATTATGTGTATGCCAGAAAGAAGAGTTGCCTTCAGCCACTGCTAATATATCAGCTGACCCAAAAGCCTTCAGCTTGAGTAAGGTCAATCTGTTTGCTGATACATCTTTGGTATTGGGGTCACAGTCCTGATGAAGTTGAACAGTATGATGACAGGAGAAGGGGAAGACTAATCACTTTGCTAAATATACTTGGAAATGAGGCTTATATGCAAGCTGCTGGCATTTCTGTTCTCTGTTAAACATGTAGCTCTCATTTTTCTCTTTTCTTTTCTTTTTTTAATACTAGGCTTAATCTGTTAATGATCTTCACAGCAGGTGATTATTTTTCAGCTTGGTACAGGTTTGGATGCATATAAAAATTGAATTAGATGAATCAAATGGAAGAAACAGGGGGAGAAGTTTATTAGTGGAACCTTCTTTATGACCCTTTGAAGGCACATTACCCATCTTTAACAGTTATGCTAGAAATGCATATATATGGATGTGTATTTCTCCGTTTTCAGACTCCACATGCATTTTAGCTGGTAGGGTGGTTTGTGAAGTAAAATTTGTGAGCATGGACTCTGGATCACGGTCCATGTGCATCGGATGGGGGTTACCCTGTCCCTGATGAGCTCTCAATTCATGAGTAATAAGTTTGTTTCGGGTTTCCTCCCTTTTGCAATTGCTGCCCCAATCACCTAGAGGTCCATCCAGGTTTGTACCCTAGAGGTGAGGGTGAGATTAAGTGGGGGGGGCAATTTAACTCAGTTCTCCACTGGTTGTGTAAACTTTTGATACAACTACAAATGAGTTTGTCAATATAGAAAGCTTCAATGGCTGACTAGTTTTTCTGAAGGATGTCAGGTATGCTCATGTATTCTCACATGCTGTGTCACACACACATACACACAATTGTCTATAGAACTCATTGATATGCAAAGAAACACAAGGCTATTAGCAATTAATTAAGATATGAATGCCTGGGATGATTAATATATTGAAGGCATTAGGGAGTCATTGCTGGTTGAAAAAAAATGTGTTTCATGGTCTGAAACAATGACTAGTGTGATAGTTACAAAATGATAGGCAGCTAATTATAAATGACATACTACTTATTGGGAATGTCAACAAAGATAACTTTTTTGTGTCATTTCCCTTGGTGACATTTTGTCATCTGGTCCTTCTCCCAGTGCCGCATCATTTCATTTCGAGTGTTGTTCTTACCCATTGGGTGCTTTCTGCCTCACATTCTGCAATGATTGTGGACAAAACAACAATAAACAAAGGCTATATGGGCATGATAATATGCAAATTGTATCATTTTAGAATCATATAGCAGTCCCTTGAAACAAAATCTGTGTTTTGCCTAAAAAGGCTCAAGGAGTTCAATAGGGAAGGAAAAGCTACTGCATGTTTGTAGGTCTTTGCACTACATATTTTACATCTCCAGATTAAATTTATTTCTGTTTTATGGTTCAGAGCAATTGCTAATTAAGTGATAAGTAGCATGCTTTGTGTCTGTTTTCTCCTCCTGTCTGTGACTGTTGCCAATTATAGCCCAATTAGTTCTTGTTCCTTTGACATGAACCATTATAGGTTCCTTCGCATTGTTGTTTTCTCTTCTCTTCAAAAGGGCAGAAATGACATATTCAGGGGGAATTGTTTTTAACATTCTGGCAACAAAGGCAAGAGTTCTTTATATCTTGTATTTCACTTAAGTATTGTTCCTTGCTTTTATCTACATGGTCCTGCCAGTGTGTTTCTGTTAGAAAGTTGGCTTTAGAACTGCATATCCAAGGGGCAATAACAGAATTATATTGTGCATAACGTAGAGTTAGTTATGCAGTGTGGTTAGGCTGCCAGCTCAGAGGCATCACAGGCCATGAGGTTTCAAGGCTGAGAACATGAAAACTAGCAATGCACCCTGTTGAGGTCTTTAAGAATCATATCGTGAAGAATTGACCAATGTTGCTCAGGGAATGTAATTCAAATAATAAACACCAAATAGTAATCACTGTAGTAAATGAGAAAGTATTTCTGTGATTTGAAATTAGTTTTTCCAAGCTCTGTATTATGTAGGGAGAAAAGTGGATGTGTCCCAGCTCTGTTTTTAACACCTTTGAGAGTGTTGCTTTTAAGACGACATGGGAGTCAACAGTCCAACCAAATAAAGTTTTTATAGCTGTACTTCGAACAGCAGTCTATAGTAGCTGTTCCAAAACATCCTGCAGTAGCAGAAGACCAAGACTGTACAGTACTCTGTGTGTGTGTATTGCTGTTTGCTTTCAGGTCATTTCAAGTCATTATGGGGGCTTCTTGGCAAGAGTTGTTCAGAGTGGGTTTTGCAATTGCCTTTCTCTGAGGCTGAGGGAGTGTGACTTGCCCAAGGTTACCTGTTGGGTTTCCATGGCTGCACAGGGATTCAAGTCCTGGCCTCCAGAGTCCTAGTCCAGATCACTAGATCATGCTGGCTCACAGGACTGTGTGTGTCTGTGTGTAATTTTCTTTTTTTATTTTATAAATATTTTTATTAAAATTTCTAAAAAAGATATAAAATGGGAACATTTCTTCTAAATGTTCCCCCCCAACTCCCATAATGAGTTTTCTTCTCCAGTTTTGCCCAGCTGAATCAAACAAAAGGTACAATATAATACATTACAATACAAGGAGTCCACGCCACTATACATAAAATCTTTTGCGTAACAATAGTAATTTGTCTTTTAACCAGACAATACATTTTTACCTTTTTTATCAACTTTTATCATTATAATCATTAGCTTTACAACTGAAGCCACTCTTTTATTTTGCTCCATTCTCTATCAAATTGTTGAATAGATTTGTTCTTTAATGCATTTGTCAATTTTTCCATCTCCATCATATCCATAACCTTTAATTTCCATTCATTTAAATTTATTTTAATATCTTGTTTCCAATGTTGAACATGTTAATCTAGCTGCTGTAACTAGATATAACATTAATTTTTATACTTTCTAATTTCTGCCTTTGATTTTATTATATCAATAAATATAATTCCAGTATTATTTCAAGATTCATTTTGAATATTTTTTTAATTTCATCATGCATTTCTTTCCAAAATTTCTTTGCCTTCTTACAAGTCCACCACATATGATAAAATGTTCCCTTTTTTTCTCTGCACCTCCAACATTTCGAATTTCCATTTTTTGTAATTTTTTGTAATCTCTCTGGCATCATATACCATCTATGCAACATTTTATAATAGTTTTCTCTTAAATTTAAATTTAATGTAAATCTTAAATCTGTTTTCCATACCATTCTCCAACTCTCAGTATCTATTGAGTGTCCTATATTTTGTGACCATCTCCCCATCGTTTCTTTAATTTCTTCCTGTTCCGTTTGTCTTTGTAATAACAATTTATAAAGTTAGGATACTCTTTTCATCTGACTTTCTTTCATGAGTACATCCAGTTCATTTTCCTTCTTCTCAAATCCAAATACTTTTAGGTCCATTTTGTATCTTTCTGTCAGTTGTCTCAATGGAAACCAATTCATTTCATGTCCAGCTTCCTTCATTTCTTCCAACGTTTTAATTCTTGGTTTATTTCCGTCCCAGATAAGTATGTCTTGATATATCAGTATTTTCCCTTCTTTTGTTAGGGAAGTTTTAAAAGCTTCTTGTGGTGATGTCCAAGTCAGGAGGCTGGAATAAAATCTTGAGTATAATTGTTGCCATACTTTTTAATAAAGTCTTCCGGATGCAATGGTTGTTAACTGCTAGTTTATTATAACACAAGTAACCATGCCATCTAAATCTATTCTCATATTCTTCTGAGTCTTTTATTGATGATTTTTTTAGTGATTTCCAATTTTGAATCCATTCTAATCATCATGCTTGTTAATATATTTTTAAGGATGGTAAATCCATCCCCCTCTTCTTTAGTCTCCTGCAATGTTTTGAATCTTCTTGGCCTTTTACTTAGCCGTATAAATGTTGATATTTCCTTTTCTCAGTCTTTAAATATGTTTCCATTTCCAATTATTGGCAAATTTTGAAATAGGAACATCATTTTTGGTAATAATGTCTTTTTAAAAGCATTTATCCCTCCCAAGAAAGATAGATTCAATTTGCTCCATTTCTCCATTTCTTTCTAGACCATTTCATAATTATTTCAGAACAATTCTTGATTCTTCTGTGTTATGAAGTCCTAAGTATTTTATCTTATTGGAGGATTAGAAACCTGGTATTTCCTCTAATTCAGTTTTTTCCTTTTTCAACATATTCACAGTCAACATCATTGTCTTCTCTTTATTTATTCTATATCCAGCTACCTTTCCAAATTCTGTAGGGCACTCTTGCACTTTCTGCGTTGATTCTCTTGCTTCTTCCATCTGTGTGTAATTTTCAAGATAGCACTTTCATCCTGAGATTTCTCTTCCTTGCCCTGAAGACTGGAGAAAAGCTGCACAGCCCTGAAACTCAAGGCCAGATCCCAAGATCTGATGTATAGATGCTTTTTAAAACGACTGATGAACAGTCATAGTTGGGTTCAGGATACGCTTTCTATGGATGGGAAGTATTCTGTACGTGAGTTTATCTGACTTTTTTGGTGACACTTCCCCTTGTACCAGCACCACAGTTCACTCCATTTAGCAAGGTCCCCCAATCTGTTTTTTTCATGAGTAAAGTACAAGAGCTGTTCTGTGAAGGAGAGGAATAAAGAAGCTTGCTTGTGCTAATACAGTTCCATGCTCCTAAATATGGGTCTAATTGTTCATACAGTATAGTGGAGGCATGATGTAGTGATGGCAACTAAGGAATCTCTAATCTTGGGATCACATAAATTCATGGAGGATAGATCTGTTAATAACCATTAACCATGAAGATTCAATGGAACTGCGAGGCTCAAAGGCAATATGCACTGATGCCGTCAGGATGCTTGTCATAATTTGTATGCATTGTGACTGTTAAGCTAGTAAGATCTGCTAGCCTGCCCTCCTTTTTTGGGTAGGTGAGCACTGAAAACACTACTCAAGTATTCCTGAGGATGTTCTTGGTCATCATCCAACCTGTGCACAAGTCACACTACACACTTTGGTCATGTTGAACAGGAATTAATCCATGACCATTGGGACCTTTTGCTAAGAGCAAGACATAAAATGTAACAAATTTCTTCTAAAATTTGCCCTTGGTTATTGTATGGCTTTTGGAATGAATTTCTTTTGTGCCTATCTGATTGGTTGGAAAGACATGCTCAGAGACAAAGGAGTCTGGATTACTGTTGTCAAATGTTGATTCTAGAGTAGAAGTTCAGTGATAGAGAAGGACTTTGGGCATCTCTCCCACAAAAGCATTCCTGGCCTTATTTTCAATAGCAATAGACTAGATTATACATTCTGTTACAGTGGCTGTCCTCATGATACAGATTTTTGGTCTGAGCTCAGAAACTGAACAGCGGTGCTGCAGAAAGTGAACTCGAAGGCAGGTGGTTGCAGCTTTTTCAGAGATGATGTAAAAGGTGCAAGGTCAGTGCTGTGTTTTAAGATGTTTGCTTTCTTGGCACTGAATTATTTAATCCTCCCCAATTCCACCTGGTATATATTGGAAAGTGCTTTTATGCTTAGTGTAGGAGTCATAACCTTAATTATGAAATACAACTCTTTTCTTGCCCCTGTTTTTGATCCTTTGCAGACTACTTGTCTTCCACCTTGTAGTTTGTGGATTTGAACTGTATTGGAATATTTTGAAACAAGCGGAATTACTCAGGTGTGATGCTGACATTTCTGTTTATTTTGGAGTTTCTCTGAGGATACACCACTGTTTATTAGAAGTACCACATAAATAAACAGAACTAGTGGAGCTCATGATGTCTGTAAGCAGATACAAAAACCTCATTGGGGCTTACTTGTGCTACACAAGCTTTTTACCAAAGTAAATAGGAGCAGATGCCTACCATTTTATTTTAGCTTCTGTTTTGTTCCTTCAATGCTGCTTGCAGGTAATCAGTGTTTCAATGTATCTGACTCATAAAGATAGGTTTGGTTGTTTGTTTTTTCAAGAGAAGGCAGATTTTTAAAAACAGTACTTTGGAATAATGGCTCATTTCACTTTCCAGACTAATTGGATTGTTGATCTCAGCTGTAGAATTTACTTTGCACCGAGTGTTTGGTGTCTGTAAAGTGGCGGTGGACAATGGTAGTCCTCTAGATGTTTTTTGGTGTTCGGTCTGAGCCAAAATGATTAATTATGAGGGACTGAAGGAGCTCTAGATGAAAATCTTCTGGAAGGCTACAGTTACCCAACCCTGCTACAAAAGAAACAGTGCTAACAAGTTCAACTTGTTTGTTGTGGGAAGATATATTAGGGGTACTGCAATTCTCTGTCTTGGATGGTAGTGCCTTGTGGACCACTTGAAGCTGTGTTTTCAAAGCAATAGAAAATAAACTTGAATGATCCATTTTTAGTAGTTCAATCAGTACCTTGGCGCATCATTACTCAGTGATGTGGGATTGGCAAATTAAGCAATTGAATTACACGCTACATGCTGAATCAGAAATTCATACCCCCGCAACTGTCTTGATTGTCATGGACAATCCTGATTAAACCTTTGTCACCCCACTTTTTCAGCTGCTTTTAAAATGTCCCAGTTTTTTTCTCCTTAGCCATTTCCACACTAGAGTGTTATAGCGCTATGATCCCACTTTCAACATCCTATGGAATCCTGGGGTTTGCAGTTTCAGAGGGGCCAGGTGGCCCCTCTCCCACTTGGCCCTTCTCCCAGTTTCCCCCTTTTTCTTCAGCTTACTTCAGTTGCTGCAAGTTGAGTTTAAATTGCAAAAGTACTTTGCATTCAATTAGCAGGGGTGAGGCGGGGACAGCATCTTGCCCTTCCCAATAGGTTCAGACAAAGACAAACTTCTGAAGCCTCTCTTGATTTGTGTGTTCTTTCTTATTAATAACCTTTATTATCTTGACCACACTCTGATGTTGCTTGGCTGCCTGTGTCCCAATTTCTATCTGTGGAATGTTGAAGGCTATGAAAATGCAGTGAATTTGTAGTATTACTGTGATTGTCCAAATGGATTTAATTTTTACCCTAAAAATATCAGTTAGGGTATGTGAAATCTTTGAAAACTATAAAAAGTGTTGTAGATATACTAGTTATGTTTACTGATGCTTTCAAGTGGATAGAATAGTCTGTCTTTGTCATATGCAAGTTCAACAAGTTGAGAAATAGAATGGCATATCTTTGACTAATACTCCAGCTTTATCAACATTTTCTTTGTGGTCTTAAGCTAAAGATACAGCAGGATGGCACTGTGACTATAATGTCTGCTGAGATCATGAAAGCTGAGATTCAGTCAAAGCAGTATTATACTGCAGAGAGAAACGAGCTTCAGGATAATCCCTTTAAACAATCCTTCAAATTACTGCAATCCTTGAAGTATTTTTTTTGAAGCAGTGCAAGATATGGTGGTGGGGAGCTGGGGGGGACAATGGCAGAATGAGTTCTTAAATGAAATGACTCTAGGATGAAGCTGTATCAGCTAAAAAGCACTGCAAATCTGCTCAAAAAGACAATCTGGTGTGCAAGCCTGTTTTTAGAGAAAGACTGCAATGCATTACACTTTGGAGAAGGAGTACTATGCATTATACTAAACACTCCCTGTCACTTGAGTTGTATAATTTTCTCTAAAACAACTGTTAAGTCCATGTAAATAATGCCACGGTGAGGAAAATGAGCCCTAAGAGTCTCCTGTTGCTGCTGCTTGTGACTTGGAGACCTGTTCTTACTCATTGTGCTTATAAATTAAATCCCTTGCAATAAATTAAATCTCTTAAAAAATTAGCAAACATAGTTTAGGGTGGGTGGCTCATGAGATCATGGTGGCAGGCTCCAACCTGAGCTACATGTGTTTGTTAGAAAATCTGTTGGGTAGTTAAGTTTCATGAAACTCTATGCACAAAGGACTCTACACGTTAAGGGTGTACAGTTTTGGATAGTTCTAAGGGCCAGTATTTGTCCTTCATCTGTGTTTCACAGTCAATGTTGATGTCAAGTCAATTTTGATTTATGGTGACTCTGCAAATGTGAGACGGCCAAGACATCCTGTTATTAACAGTCCTGCTGAGGTCTTTCATGGCTCTGGCTTCCTCTATTCAGTCTGTCGCAAAGGCTTCATCTTTACAAACCAGTATCTTCTTTTCTAATCTCATGATATGAGGCCCTACCCCCTCCAAATATTTTGTAGATATCCCTTCCATTAGAAATAACTCAAGAATTTGGGGGTAAGGGGTTCTGAGGGAAAAGGTACGCAGAACAGAGCATTACACTGGTCAAACACTTTTAAATGGAGATACACCAAATATTTATTCTTAAAAGTCACATTCCTCCTGAATAATAAAAAATCTCAGTGCTAAAACATTTTTTTCTTTAGAGTTCAGCAAGCAGTTTGTAATTTAGTAAGGACAGTTCTTACCAATCCTCTGTCATTCCACTCTTTGAGCTGCTTTTAAAATGTCCCAGTTTCTCTTTCGTCCCCCATTTCCTTCCCTTTTTCTCCGCTTATTTTCACTGGTGTGCAGTTTGTATTCCATTAATTTAGCACAGGGAAGAAGAGAGGTGGCGTGGAATGTTGTCCTTCCCAGTTGGTTCAGGCAAAAATAAACTGCTGTAGCCTCACGTAGCTTATTTGTTCGCTCTCTTTTCATCTTAACCACACTCTCACATTGGTTGGCCGCACATATCTCAGGCTTTTTCTGTAAAATGCTGGAGGCCGTTAAGTTCTCACTATATCTTATTCTGATGGAACTGATAGTGTATTAGCATTCTGGTGATGCCTTTTATATCTAACCTGCCTTTTAAGAAAGACAAAATTCTGTATAACATGTTTTCTAAAACTTTGTCATACTTGTGTCCTCATAATGTCAAAAAAATAATCATTTAAAGATGATAATAAGACCTTAACGTGCATGTTATTGTTTAAATTCGAGGGCAATTTCAGAATCACGGACTCAAAAGATTAGCTGCCTCAATTATTCAGGAAGGTTTCATTTTTAATGCATTGTTCTCCTTGTCAATCTGTAGATACAGATTGCGGAACATTGGCATCACATACAGATGACAGGGCGCCCCAGGAATGTGGTACTAATGTTCCAGTCACAGTAGATTGAAGTCACGTTTTAAGCACAGAATTGTTCCATAAATAGTAACAGTAACCTCAGACTGGCTTATATGATAATCTCATTATCACATGCAATGCCAAGCATGAAATGAAGGACTCAGCATTTGCATAACTTTTTTTTTAAAATCTCCCCTTCACCCTCACTTGTGCAATTAAGAGGTGAAAATGATTTGAACTTTATTTTAGGAAAAGAAAGCACTTAGATATTTATTAAAAATCTTACTATAGTTGGCTCAAATATCTCTTAGAAAATTTAATAAAATCAAGGAGGAAGCATTTAGGCTGCAAATAAAAATTTCATTGCTTACAGTCAGTTCCCTGGAGACAACTGATGAACAACAACCACAAAGTTCTCAGAAGCACATGTCTTGTATAACTGAACCACTGAACTCTATGGTGTTAACAAAAAAACCTTGTAAACATTTTATTACAAATTTAAGTATGCTATGAAAAAGGGATACTGGACAATTATTCAGATACTGGGCAGTTATTCATATATGAAATCCATGCAGTATTTGTACTGCAAATAAACCTGTTTGTTTTTAAGAAAAATAACATATAAATAGAAGCACAATTGGAGAAGGAAGAATGCTTGAATCATTTAATATATAGGGAAAGTCATGTTGGAGGAAGATCCTGCTGTTGGAACTTTAAGGGAATGACTAACCCACCCCATAATTTTTTCCTAGAAGGATTCCTCAAATTTGGAATTGTCTTGGAGAAGACACATTTGGGGAGAATTTGGAGTAAGGATGTGATGAGGATTGAGCCTCCTCTCTCCCTGGCTACTTTTCCATTGTAGATTTCCTTCTGTGGAAGAAGGTTTTCTTTTTAAAATGTTGGGTCAGGGCTTCTATTACATACACTTAGATATGTGTAACACCTGAATCACCCAATTATTTTTATTACATCTTCTATTACATCTGCTTGGCCTAAATCTAACTGGAAGTCCTACCTAAAGTAGTCCCACTAAATCAATGAGAACTTTGTAAGAATTGACTTAGCCTTCGTTAGTTAAGTTAAGAGGCCTACTCTAGTAGGGACTCAGTTAGGCGTGGGCAACTATGCAGGGGGCCAGAGTTCTTTTTCTTCCCTGTACCTACTCAGCAGCCTGCACTGGCATGTTTTGGTGAACCTAATGTGACACAGCATCACTTCTTGCCACCATTTTGGCTGATTTTTGGCCATTCTTTTCTATTCAGGTGTGTTTGAGAGGTTTGAGGGGCTTTGAGGTGGTTCTAGAAGATGTTGGCTGATGTTGGGGTGGGGGCAAAAAACATTGGAAAATCACCCAGAAAATAAGTTAAATAGAGGGCATCTGGGGGCTTTGAGGAATTGCTGGGGGGTTTCAAGGTCCACATGGGGCTTGCAGGCCACAATTGCCCACCCCAGGACTAGATACAGGCATTTTGTTACCCTGATCTCTGGGGGTCCCAGGAGGGTCGCCCAAATAACCAAACAACAACAACCTTGAGGAAAATTAGCAGGAGCACTCACTAAAGCTAGCGAGAGGCAGGGTAACTTAGCAGGATCTTGCAACCCAGTGTCTACAGGGTCAGGTCAGTCAAGCAGTCAGACGGTATAAAGACGTTTTATTAAATACAGACAAATATTAAAGACAACACAGTCACACAGCTAACTAAAGGACTGGAAATAGGGATTTTCGGAGGGAAATGGGTGATACAACACCTGTCTCGTAGTCCTGGAGAGGTATGAAGATAGAATTCGTTGAGGTGCAGGAAAGAAACTCATCGCAGTCCGGTGAGGGGAGCTCACTGAACAAAGCAGCAGCAAGGCGGTCTGGAACTCAGGAGCGATCCGAGGAGGGTCTCGGAATCAGGGGTTTTTATAGGGTGAGTTGTGACTGCAGGCCATACCTTACTTGGTGAGAACAATGCGATTTAAGAGCAGGACAAAGCTTTGGAAAGGTCAGGGTTTAGCATGATTGGCTTAGGGTCGAATTAACAATAGTGTAGCCAGTATGCAAATACGGAGCGCTTAGTACAGCTTTGTGAGGCTACCTGCTCGGGGCAGGGAGCCTTTGTTAGTATTGTGCACAAGCAACGAGGTGTTTGCCGGAGAGGTCCCTGAAGCGACGAACCGGCTCTGTCTGGCCTGCTTGGGTGGAAGATGGAATGTCCAGCAATTATCGGCCGCGCCTGTTTACGTGCTTGTCCAGAGGCCTCACAAACACGTGGAGTGGGGTAGCAGAGGAAACCCGAATGGTTTGATACCAAAGGGGTATCGTGTGCTATCTCCGGGTACGCCTGGACCGCAGTAACAATTTGTTATCTACAGTGCATGTTTCCCCATGAGATAAGTAGTCTCCTCCCTTCTTTGTGAAGAGAGCAGGATTTCAGCTTTCATAAACTGTTAATTTTTTTTCCTTTTTCATAAATCTGAATCTGTTTTCTTTCTGGAGAAATTAATTATGCCAATCTCTGCCCACGTTATGTTTAGGAAAAAAAAAAAGGAACATGTTTGAGGAATGAGCGACTCTTCCTCTTTACTTGGGTCAATATCCTTTCAAGGTATTTCACTTGGAAGTGTTCTTTTATTTATAAACCACAACAGAATGAGAGTAGTAAAGAGGTGGCAGCAAGGAAATTTAAAGGGAAGAGACAGTTGGAAAGGGAAATGAGGTAGCCAAGAGAGCAATAAAGAGAGAACAAATGTTCATTTCCTGGCAGGAACGGCATATGTATAGAAGCTCATTTGCATTATTTACTTTGTTCCTTAATGGAGTTACTAATTTTCCATCCTATCCCATTTGTATTTGTTCATGTATTTTTGAATATACAACTTTTAGTTTTGCATGGATTGCCATATTTGGAATAGTGATGAAATATAGCTAGTCAGATGGAAACGGCCTGTGGTAAACTGTTCCTTTAATACTGAAGTACCTCATGTTTTGTTTGATTCCCAGAGAAATTCTGTGCATTTCCTGACATCATTGTCTAAAAAAGATGCTTTTAGCACAGCTGGGTCGGCAACTGAAACCAAGGTCTTAAAGGCCATCAGGGGAATAATGGAATCACTGCCTGAGCTATTCTCCCAGAAGGTCTTCATTATATTGCCCCTTTCATTATGACAGAAATGGAAAGCAAGTAACGCTCTCATCGGTTTTGAAATCGAACACTAATTTGTGTAAACGATCCTGCTTTCACGATAGCAATCTGTTTTGTCGATGTTTTCTGCTAGGAAGAGTCAGATGTCTTCCATTCTGTTCATTCTATCTAGAGACCATATTTTATGGTCCTTATCAGTAATAAGGATTTATCAACTTTAGTTATAAGTAGAAAATTAGAAAAAAATGACTTAAAGGAATTCTGGCAGTATCACTTCTCGGAGGCGTGATCACTCTATACCACTATTCTTCTTATGATTGAAGAACTATCCTGATAGCATCTTACTTACCTTTAGTATATCTACATCTTACTGTTTAGCTATAGAGGCTTTCAGAATAGCCTTTTAGTGTTATATAAAAGTCAAAGTTTGTGAGTTTGTCTGTGTCAAGCAAGTGAAGAACTCATATGATTCACTGTGTCAAGCGAGAAGACCTCATATGATTGGCTGGCTATGAAGATTCTGTGGAATCCTGTGGTTGGTAGTTTAGGGAGGGGCCTTTAGAATTCCCAGCTGGAGAGCTCTTGGGCCTGGCCAGTTACTATGGAGATGAGGCCTAGCAGCAAGAATGAGGAAGAGGCCAGTGTATTCCCTCAGAAACCGAACTTCTGTATGTTAACAACTCTAAATACAGATTGGATTGGGGAATATGGGGAAAAGTTACAGGTACTGGACAAGGCAGTTTGGGGAATTAGAGACACAGGATCTCAAATCTGTGCATTTCAACCACATCTAACTCCTAAGGTAAGGTAAGGTAAGGTAATTCCTAAGGTATTTCTAAGAAGAATTACCTATGAGAAAATAAAATCCTGGGCAACACTAGGTAAATGCACTAGTATATCAATAAAAACAAGACTAGACAGTCCCTGTCCTCAGACTCACAATCTAAAAAGGCAAGATACAAAAATATTTGTTGTTATTAACTGTTGTCAAGTCAACTTCAACTCAAGGCAGCCCTTAAGCCCTCCTCAGGTCTTGCAGACTCAAGGTCATGGCTTTCTTGATTGAGTCTATCCGTCTGTAATACAGTCTTCCTCTTTTCCTACTGCCTTGTACCTTACCAAACATTATTGTCCTTTCTGGTGAGTCATGACTTCTCACTCAGTTTAGTCACCTTAGCTTCTGGAGAGAGTTCAGGCCTGATTTGCTCTAGGACCCATTTGTTTGTCTTGCTTAGCAGTCCACAGGATGAAAAATGGGACACGTGTGGCCATGTAACATCAGAGTATGGTCAAGATAGCAAAAAGCTGCTAATCAGGAAGAACACACAAACTAGTAGAGGTTATAGCAGTTTGCTCTTGCCTGAGCCCGCTGAGAAGGGCGAAATTCTGCGCTCTCCTCTTTTCTTCCCCTTGCTGACTGAATTGAGTGGAAGCTACTTTTGTACTTTGAACTCAGTTTGCACCAAGGGAAGCAATCTGAGGAAGAAGGGGGAAAGTGGGAGGAGAGAGAAACAGATATTTTAAAAAGTAGCTGGAAAAAATGGGATGATGGAAGAACAGCATATTTGCCAGCATATAAGGTGCACCTTCCCCCAAAAAAATACTGCTTGAAAATGGGATGCATCATGGTGCGTCTTATACTCCGACAAATATGGCTTTATTTGCTGGTATATAAACCACATTTTTCCCCCCTCAAAAAATACTGTTTGAAAATGGGGGGCATTTTAAATACCGATACATTTTATACACTGGCAAATACGGTAACTGGGATGGTCCTTGCCCAATCAGGGCAGTTGCAGGGTATGCAGGAGGGAAATAGGGAAAGAGAAAAGAAATGGAAACTTAAACATGCAGCTTGCTCTCTTTCTGTGTATGCCTGGTATACACTACTTCTGGCAGGTCTTCTGTTCAGAAGTATTGGTTACTTTTTTGAAAACAGCTGAGCCCATGCAAAGACATGCTCTTGGTTAAAACAGAGTTTATATAATACCATCACTCAGTTGACAAGTCTGTTTATCTTTTAATTTGACTATTTTTTAAAATCTAAGATGCAAATACAGATTGTTACATCTACCACTTTTCACAGCTCCCTTTGTATTATGACACATAATTGTTTTCTTCACAGATACTGGCATGGAGGCTTTGCTAATATTTTGAAACATTTTTTCTTTGCTGAAAGCAGCCTCATCTTGCAAAGCACTCAAAAAATCTGGCTGCTGGCATGAAGTCAGCTTTATTTCTGCAAGACCTCCTGCTTTGGCACTGTGTTTGACACAGGCTTTTAAATTAGACTGAAAAGAGAAAATTCTGAGAATTATTGTTCAGGTTTTTTTTTCAAGTAGTGTGCATGTAATGAATTTGTGGATAATTCCAGGATTACATTCTGTTTTTTGTTTTTGTTTTTGTTTCAAGTGTTATGTAAGTACCTAATCTTCTCAAAAACAACAAGAAAGCCTTGGCAACTCTCAACAACATCGTAATTACAGTTAAATGAAATAAAATGCCAGATACACTAAATAATTGCAAAGTCCATTAATCTGTGAAACACTACATGGTCAGTACTTGGCTCTTATATACCTGTGAAACCACAGCAGACCATCTCAGTAATTGTGGAACACTGTACTTTTGAGAGTTGAGCCATGGTGAGCCTTCTAATGGAAGTGGCCTGAAACACTTTGTTCTCTAGTCCCACCACCTTTACTTCACAAATACAAAACTCAGTGGCCAGGAGCTCAGTCATGTAGGGTCAGGGGAGCAGTTTGCCCTGGGCGGCAATGTTTTTGGGGCATCCCGGCCCATAGTCATGCCCCCACATGCCCTGGCCATGCCCCCATGCACAGTGGCCATGCCCCTTGTGCTGTAGCCCTGCCCCTCTCCCACCCCCCCTCCCCACACTCCAAACTCCACCACTGCAGGACCTTGACACCCAAATCTACAAAGCAATTATGATCAGCCCTCCACATTTGCAGGTTTGACTTTCATAGATTTGATTATTTGCAGATTTCTTCAACCCCTGCCCCCGTCAGGTGCTTCTTTTCTGGGGGAATCTCCCCTCTTGGCAGCTCTGATCAGGCTGCTCAGCCTTTAAAAAAAACTGCCTCTGGTTCTCCTCTCCTCTATCAGCCACTGCTTGGCCAGTTAAGGATAGCCCACAGCTCCTTTTCTTGGCTCCTTTCCCCCTCTTTGTTGCCCATAGGGGCAGGACGGTGCAGTCTTGGACTAGAGGACTCCAGGTGTTGTTAGAGCCTATATGTGTGTGCATGTATGTGCCTTCAGCTTGCTTGTCGACATATGAAGACTTCATGAATTTCATAGTGTTTTCTTAGGCCAGGAATATTCAGAGGGGTTTTTGCCTGTTTCCTCCTCTGAGATGCAGCCTACAGCGCTTGGTTATAATTGGTGCTCTCCCGTGCAAGTACTATCCTGAGCTGACCCTGCTTAGCTTCCAAGATTGGATGGGATTTGGTGCCTTTAGCGTTCCCTGTTAGCACCTGCCCAGTTTCTAATTGCAGAAGTGAATATTGCAAAACAAGTAGATAATTAAGTATCACTGTTGCTATGCTTTTCTCTAAATATGAATCTTGTAAATGTCTTTGCACCTATTTGAAGAACAGATACTGTTGTATGTTTGTTCCTTGCTGATTTCAGACTGTTCCAAAGTTTATTTTTAGATTCCTGGAAAATATTTTCAGAGCTTTTGCTCCATTCCACCAAGGAGCAATTCTGAGACAAGGTGACCTTTTCAGAGTTCCCCCCCCCTTTCTGGAAGACTCTTGTTAAGATGAAGGTTTTCATCTACAATTCAAGCTGATATGGATCTTCAGTTCACCTTGTAGGCAAGTGGTCTTGTGTTTCTTTGTCCCAAGCTACCCTTAGCCCTCTACTCATTATCCATGGTAAAGGCTGTTTTAATTGAACTTGTTTCTCTTGAAACTTATCTTTAACCCAATTCATTATTGATTTCAGAGGACTTGACCTCTTACAATTTTTCCCCCTTGGTGGCGAGTTAACCTTCTTGCCTGAAGGAGAATGGAAACACAGAGTGACATTTCTAATACCTTGAAAAGTATTCAAAGAAGTGATCTCTAAATAGCCGTCAGCCTATCTTGGGACTTTTTAAAAAATATTTTTAAGGGCATCCTTTTTGTTTTGTCTGTTCCCAGAAAAATCCCACCTTTTGCCCAACCTTGAAGACTGAAGAGTGAAGGATTTCCCCTATTTTATAATGGAGTGTTAATGTTTGACCTTCTGAATTCCTTTTTCAGATGATGAAAGTATACTTGTCAAGATTACACTGTCAGACTTGTTTTTCCTTAATGTAGTCCTATTCATGCCTCCTTGGAAGTAAATTCCGCTGACAACTATAGGGGTTATTGCTAGAGAAAATTATATAGGATTGCAGCTTTAGAGGCTCTTTTGCAAAGTTACGGATACAGTTAATTTGTCACACTTGGTTCTTTATCCTAACTGAAGGCAGAGAGAGCTTATTAATCATAGCAGTATAACCTCCTACACATTTTTTTCTGCTGTGTCAGTGGTAATCCATGATGATATTTCTCACTTTGAAAGTTTAAGAATGCATATAAGAGCCATGTGAAGTGGAGTTTGCAAACTGCTATGTAAAATTCATACAATAATGCTGCAATGCTGCTCATGCCTCCTTAGAAGTTGTCCTACTGTGTTAATTGGGTCTTACTCCCCAGTGAATGTGCATACCATTGCATCCTGAAGCGCACAGAAAGCTTCTGATTTTTCAGCAACTTCAGAACATCCTTCCCTCCTACTTTTTAGGTGGTAGTAGATCAAATTTTTACATAAACTAAAAGGCGATAATTGAAAGCAGATAGTCAAATTATAAATATATACATATTTCCTAATTTGTCTGTCTGCTTTCATTTTATTAATATGTCTCACTCACCCTAGTGCTTGTCACTGGCCTAAACAGAAAGCTGAAGGAAATGTAAACTTTGTGGCATGGGAAATAAGGCAAAAAAACACAATCTAGGAATGTAATATGCAACTTCTTATAGACATGATCATTCAGAATTAAGTCCCATTGAGTTCAATGGGGTTTATTTCCAGATAAATGTTTTTACTGGGGGAAGAGAGAGAGCAATCATAGAATTGTATTTCAGTTGCTAGTCTGTAGACCCCGTGAATTAATGGAATTTACATAGATGTTGATGTATCATTCAATGGATCTACTCTAGTTGTAACTAGGAATTGGATTTATATTCTTATAAGTTGTTATCAGGGACTACCATCCTCCTGTCTGGAGAGACTGTCAACTATACTAGCCTGTGCTGACCAGCAAGGAGAAGAATGCCAGAAGCTGTGCAGTGGATCCATCACCCAGTGATAGGGAGATGCTAGAGATTTAGCAACAGGGATGGGGAACACAGGTATAAAAGTTGAAACTGAAAGAAGTGGAGTGTGTTGGAAGACTGCCAGAGAAGGAGGGAAGACAGGTAAGGAAGAACAAGCAACCCACCGAAGAGGTTAAGGTTACTTCAGCATCCTCTTCTCTAGGGTTTAGTTCTTAACCTCATGATCCCCAGCTTATGTAGAACTCTACAGCACTCTAAAGAGCTGGGGAAATTTCCTCTCTGTACTAGAAGAGCCCTGTTCACCCTGTTCACCCTGAGTCTGGTCAAGAAGGAAGTTGGTCTAGCCAATCCTGGGAAACAGCTGATGGCCCCTGTCCTGCTGCTCCAGTTGTGGTGAATGGTTCTCTGGGGCCTGAATCTGCACAAATTCATCCTCCTCCATGGGCTTGACCATGTTGAGACTTGCAGTTAGGAGTGAGAAGCCTGATTGTGCCCAAATTTATTCTCCTTCAGGCAGCCAATCCTAGTGTGACCTAAAGATTGCTAGTTCTGCAGTCTTATCACTATCCTGACTCTTTGAATGACTAAAGAATGGAATGGTGGACATTTGAGCTGTGTGATGAGTTGGGAGTAATAAAGTTTTGGTGAAGTTGTGGTCATTGGTGATATAGCATGGCAAACCAGAAGGCTGTGAATCTCATCCTGGGAGAAAGGTGGGATATATATTCAATAAAAAATTAATTAATTAATTAATTAGAATGGTCTGCTGCCCATTGGGAGGGGCGGCTGAGCGGAAGGCATCACAGTCCTAGGAACTAACATGAAAAATATTAATGTGTATTTTCAGGAGCTCAAAATTTTTGGCAAACAGTTGAGTATAGTTATGTGCCCACAGTTCTGCTCTCCTCTGCTTGGATTCCACTTTGCTTGGCTTCTTGTTGAAAATCTGAATTTTGGGAAGTTGATAATAAGAGTGTTTAATTTTTATTTGCACACTTCTCAGAGGAGCACAATTGCAAACCAATTGTTAATAATATAACTGACTAACTAAAGGTGTCTTCTGCTCTTTCTGTAGGAAGAAGAAAGAAATTAAGTGTTTGAAACAAGTTTTGATGTCTGAAATAGGGTACTTTAGGAGCATCATTTGGCTGCTTTAACAGGACCCCAGGAATTATTTCTACAATAGAGAGAGCCGCCATGTGTATCTTTTGTTCTAGTTATAATTTCATCACCAATATCTGTAACTATGTGTTTACTTGTCCTTTCCTCTGGCTATTGCACAACAACAGGATTTTATTTTTAAAAAATCCCCAGGGTTCTGCAATTAAGTTAAAAAAAAGAAAGTGACCAATAAAAAATTAATGAGAAAGTGGAAGCTTTCAGTGATGGAAACAGCTGCTTTCAGGGGCCATTTTAGATTGGACAAATGGCACGGCTCCTATAATATGCTAATTTAAAGGCTGAAAGCCAGTGTTTATTTATTTATTTATTTATTTAGTTAGTTAGTTAGTTTCTGCAGGCTTGCAGTTGTGAGTATGATTTTCAGGCCCTGAGGGGGACGTGAGGAACACATTCCATCTCCGAAACCAGGAGATAGGGAGCACATTTGTTTCCTTGGTGAACACATCCATTAAGGAAGAGAACTTCTGCTGTTTCCCTGATTTTAATGTTGGATCCAGTAAGACCAGGGGCTTATTCACATTACAGAATTATAATGCTGTTGGTCTACTTCAGCTGCCATTATTCCATTCTATGGAATCTATGGGGCACTCGGATAAAAATTCTAAATGCCCCCTTGCTACGCTGCCAGTTCCAGGATTCCACAGAATAGAACAATGGCAGTTAAAGTGGAACAATAACACCATAGTTCTCTGGTGTGAATGGATTCCTGAGGATAGGAAGGTGAATCGTGGTAAGGCAGAAAAACCTGTGAGGGAGCAATTCTTGGCTCTGTGACTTTGATGGTTTGGTTTTTCAAGGTAGGTCTGCACTCCATTTGTGGAACAAGAACGTAGCATTCTAAGAACTTGCATTTCTTCATGAAGCAACACATATAGTCATTAGGCCGCTGGTGTGTTGTCTAGCTGCAGCTAAAGCCTTCAGGCCCAAAACAAAAGTACTACTGGACCCTAGTTCTTATGTCAATCTGCTTTTTTTCTAAAAAGAATGAGAATTTTGTGGCTAGTCACCCCTTGTATTTCTGGAGGCTTTTGCATGTAAAAGCTGGGGGCTAGAGTTAGCCAATGGTATTCTCTCTCATTGCTTCATGTTTTCACTTAAAAAAAGAAAAACTGCTATTGTTTTATGATGTTGATTCTGGTATATGTTTACTAGGATTAGCTAAGCATTATCACTTTTGCTCTCAACTTTTCTAAATGTTGCTGTATTTCTCTGTGTATTGTATTTCTATTATCCCCTCTCCCATATAACTCTTATTTAGTTGTGTGCCTTCAAGTTATTTCTGACTTATGGCAACCCTAAGGCAAACCTACCATGTGGTTTTCTGGGGTTGAGAGAGTGTGATGTGCCCCAGGTCACTCAGGGAACAGAACTCTAGGGTCATAGTTCAGTGCTCAAACCAGTACACCACGTTGGCTCTTTACCTCCTTATAAACATGTATGCAAATGATTTTGAATAGCCTTGAAACTGATTATTGTATCTTCTTATTGGTTGTTACTTCTGGTCTAACACACAGAGGACTTTATGGCCCCCCTTGTTTCCTCAGAATATTTGCGTGGTTTTTTTGGTATTATTGTTTTTAATTAAGATTGTTCCCACATAGAAGAAAAAAAATTAAACAAAACAGCAGTGCAAGAAAATGGAAAGTAGAAAACTAAAGAGAAAAAAAAGAAAAGAAACGTACATACAGAAAAAATGGAAATACAGATGAATGACTTCCAACCTTGTTTTCAGTGGCTGTATTGCTGTACATAGGATAGTCTCTCCGCCTCAAGAACTAACTCATACACTTCTGCTAGCTAACTGATTAATTCTCAAAACCGACAGTTATTAAATAATTTTCTTTCTTTTTTTAATCAAAAAGTCTATCAGGAGTTTCCAATTTTTAAAAATGATCTCTAATTATTTTTCTCTAATCAGACTCGATGATTTATCCATTTCAGCTAACTCATTCAAGGGGGTTGTCTGATAAAGTTTGGGAATCCCTAGCCGAGGCTGAGCTGGAAAGATAGACTGGTGGCTCTGCCTTGTGAGGTTAGTATTAGATGCTGGGATATTTTTTTTGCCCCTTGTCTGCCCTATTTTGAAGTTTTGACAAAGGTCCTAGAGATCACCTTTGCCACTGGGAGCTCAGAACGTCTTCTGCTAGCTTTGGTTTGTATGCTAACTGTGTCTATTATTAAGTGAAGATTGCTCGACCATAGTGACTCATGCACTAGTAAGTCTCAGATGGGATAAACTCCAGGTGAGATCTAGATGGGATACAGGTATACTTCAGTTAACAATGTGTTCCTGGACATCACTTCTTCAAAATTTTGTATCTAAAACTAATAACGCACACATGTGAAAGGAAACAACCAGGTCAGGTCAGGCTTCTCCTGGAAACAAAACTTCCTAAATCTTCCTGTGATGACTTGAAAGCTTCTTCAAAAATTCATCCAGTGATGATGATTTTCTTTTACCAGTCTCCACTTTGCTTTTTTTTTTTTTTTGGTGGCCAGATTTCTTTTTTTAAGAAGCAAAGAACTTACAAATATTTGCTTCTTTAACATGCCCTGGAGAGCTGTTGAGGCAGGTTTATCCCCTCTTCCTTCTGTGTTGTTGTCCACACCTGCTCAGTTAGGGACTTTGGAGGTAGCTGCTGCCTTTTCTGTTGCAGAGAGATACAAACAATTACAATAGGATCAGCAAGAGTAGAATCTCATTCTCTCCTAGCTCAAGCTTTATTGAATTGTTTACTTGCAGACATGCTGTTGCAAACTGACAGCCCTCTTTCACCATCCTTCCAATGCCAATGCTACTAAAAATATCCAGCTGCACAGAGGACAAGGAGCAAAGGAGGGATGGGCAAGACTTTGTAAAAAGAAATTTCTTGGTCAGAGCTTTGTTAACTGAGATATGCCTATACTCTGTGCAGGGCTGCTGTTAGGGTAAATTTGGAAGCTTCACCTAGTGCCAGATAGGGAATATAGAATACCTAGTGGAACATAGTAGCATTTGCATGCATATAGCATACTGCTTCTGAAAGAATTGAACTGGTTACCCTTTTGTTGCTAAGATGAGCTTAAAGCTTTGCTATTGAAATGATCTTCAGAGGTCTTTCTAGTTATGCAGCATCATGGGAAGATGCATCTTATGATAGATTTGAAAGAAGGCCTTTGCCAAGCTGGTGCCCATGTTGTTGAATGAAGTAATCTGCCAGTTAGTAAAAATGTGCCTATTTATATTGGTATTCCTAATCCCTTATTGTTAGCACTGTGTTTACTGAACTCTGGGTAGCTTGTATGGTTTGTTGTTGTTTCTCTTGGATTTATGTTATCTTGTAAACTGCCTTGTTATCTTTTTATGATGAAAGGCAGCCTATAAATAATTCTAATAAAGAAAGACCGCCCACCAAGTATGCAACACCATGTAACTGACTACCACCCACCAAGAATACAGCATTATAGCTGAATGTTCCTCAATTTGCGTGTAGAAAAATTAGAACATAAAAGAGGTGTTCCACCTAAGGCAACCTTTAACTGATAGATGTATTTATGAGATGTGCATACAATACACAGATACTAAACGTATATTCAATAAGACCCTTGTTCCTGGTGGCTATAAGTCAGCCCTTAAGTTTGGCACTGAATTCAGCCTAACTGGTTCGTTTTAGGAAGAGAAGCTATTCCTCTCTTTTCTTTGCTATTACGTGTGTGTATGTGTGTGTGTGTGTATGAGAGACAGTGAATATGTGCGCATACCTTCAGATCACCTGTTGACTTATGGTGACCCCATGAATTTTGTAGGGTTCAGAAATATTCAAAGTTGGTTTTGCCAAGGTCCTTCCTCTGAAATATAGCCTACTGCACCTGGTATTAGTTGGTGGTCTCTTATCCAAGTGCTAACCAGGGTTGACCCTGCTTAGCTTCAGAGATCAGACAGGAGTGGATGCCTTTTGGGTATATAGGCCAAAAATGCTCTATTTTCCCCCCATTCTGGAAGCTTGTCATGCGTGCATGAAAATGTAATTGTAAATGGATGGAGGAGTATTTTCCCCCACAACTGGGAAGGGCCTTGGAAAAAAACATAGGATCCTAGGATTTCATCCTCAGGTTGTGAGTCTGAGAATAAAACAGTGCTCAGACAATGGCTTCCAGAACCTGTGGTAGAAAGGGCTGCCTAAAATCACCAACTCCACCCCATTTATTCCCCCTCACTTCCCTAGGAGGTTTAATAGATCACCTCCTGGGGGCCTGCACATATTTGCTAAGAATCCTTCTCTTGACATCATTGCTGCTGGTTAAGTTTCCTGAGCTAGGCTTGGCAATGGTCTTTACTACCTTATAAAAGCTCTCATCAAAGGAGAGGTGAGCTTTACAAACAGAAGAAATCTTCTCTTTCTAGGATTAAAATCCAAGTGGGAGAAGAACTGCCAGCTTCCCTGGCTGGGAAAAAAATCTTTGTATAACCACAACAAGAGGTATCTCTTAGCCAAGCAAAGCTTTTGTCAGCCAGGGATCATGGGGTTTTTTGACACCTGACAGCTAGCAGCTTAGCAATATACTGGATCTTTTGCTGCAAACGCCCCACTGCTGGCATGCTTATTAATTTTGCACCTTTCAGTGTAAAGGAACGATATAATGAAACAACATTCCTAAACATTGTTTGGGACCTAGGCATCTGAAGTGGGATCTCTCCTTCAATACACCTTCCTGGTCATTAAGGCCTGTCCAGGAGGCTTTCTTCTATATCCCTATGTTGGTAACTGTATGTTACAAGTCAGTGCAAGCCTTCCTGCTCTTTTTGTTGTGGAATGCTCTCCCCAAAGAGGCCTAGCTGGTGTCAAGATTGCCCTCATTTCAGCATCAAGTTGAGATATAACTATTTATTCAATTCTGGGAGCTTCTTGATCATAGCTTGGTTCTTATTTATGGTTGCTAATTTTATGGAAAGGTTTGTGGATTAATGCCTGATAGATTTTACACTGAAGAATTTGTACTGTACTCTGAAAGCCAATGGAATATTTCCATTGAGATAGGGTGGGTTAGTATTTTTCGAACAGATACATTTATAGTATTTGTTTAATTTTTGACTATACTGTTTGTTTAACAGGTTACATTTCAGTACCATGCCACATATGTGTGCGTATGTGCTTTCAGACATGTAAATGGTGCCGTGGGGATTCCAGTGAAATAAAGAGCTCAAAATCACATGAGACCAAAAGTACCGAAAACATTATTGGGGAAGTCAGCCTGGAAAACAGATATTTTAAGGCCTATTTGAAAGCTTGAACTGTAGAAAGATAGGCATATTTCTGTTGAAAGGAGTCCCATAACTATGAGACAAGCACTAAAAAGACCCTGGCTTTGTTCCCTCCAATTTAATTTATCTTGCTGGCAGGCATATGGTCTGGACCTCCAAAGCTGAGCCTAAAGGACAGGGAGGATCTTTTGGCTTTTTAGTCAACCTGATTCCTAACTCCTTAGAACTTTAGTAAAGATCATCTGCCTTCTCTGTACATAGAACTTGTATCTTATTTGGATTGTATTTCAGTTTATTTATCCTCACCCATCCCAGTACTATGACCAAACACATAATCAAATGATTCATAACCTTCTTGAGATCTATAGATGATAATGAGAGGTGAGGTTGCCTGACATTTTTGCACTAAGGACAGCCTAGAACTCTGGATGAATTTTCCCAGAAGCTTTATATAGCTGTTAAAGCGCTTGAGGCACCCCAGATGCCATGGAGTGAAGCATAACCCCTACAACCCTACTTTCTGGGACTGAACTGTGAGAAGGTCCAACACCACTGTAATACTATTCTTCTTAATCCCAGCCTTCGAAGGTGACCGATAAGGATACTATGATCAGTGGCAGTGAAAGTCATGGAGAGGTCCAATAGAACAAATAGGATTGCACTCAACATAAATCACCCACCATGGTGATCAAGGTTGTTTCTCTCCTGAAGCCAGCTGGGATTCAGTTGAGTGTTAATCTAGATAGCTACTTCGTTCTGAAGCTACCTGGAGCCAACAGGCCACCATTCACTCAAATATGCCCACCAAAAAATTAGGGTGGAAAAGTGGATGGTAGCTGTCCAAGTCCACAGAGTCTGTGATTGGTTTTTTTATTGAAGATTGCACTACTGCTTCCTTGTTACTTGTTTCCTGAAAGTCTATAATCGTGTATGGACCAAATTGGAGAGGGAGGAGAGGAAGACACCATGGAGGTGACCTTTTTGCCATTCTTAGATTATATTCCCTCTGGCATTTTTTTTTAATTTAAGAGTGTTAATAGTTTTTAAATCTCCAGTCATATTTTACCTGCCCTCATATAAACTAGTAGAAACAATAACTTTAGGAATGTGGGGAAAAGACAGCATTTGTAAGAGTTGCCTTGATGTTTTTGGCTTTCTTTTCTCCCCTCACATTTTGTCTCAATAGCCTGCTTTATATACGGTACCCTTTATGCAAAACTAATGAAATATTGGTGTGAGGAAGTAGCACTATGTCCTTGCATTGGCTTGGGAAGAAAAAAAAATCAGTTCTTTAGGATTTTTTTTTCTTATAAAGGAAAATTTTGAGTAATTCCTGGATTTGCGAAATGTGCCTATGTCTTACCTTCTTCCGTTTCTGTTTCTTGGTCACTGAGGTATGACAGAATGCTGGGAGAGTAGGACAGAATGTTGGTAACTGTCTTTTCTGTTTTCTGTGGCTGAGCTTAGCTTTACTGTTTTGATGCTAACATCAATACTAGATTAGGAGATGTCACTTTCAGTTAGAGGCTGTGTAGGAAAAGTACAGCAAACAGTCTGACTCCTGGGACATCATGCAAAAAGGAAATGTCAGTAAAATCTCTCTTCCACAGAACTTTGGAATGGAGGCCAAATAAAGTTCTTCAAGTTGTACATCTAATGTATATACTGTTTAGCCACTACACTGTCCTGAACGTACCCAGTCATGTCTGATTTTCAGAGCTAAGCATGTTGAATGTGGTTACTACTTGGAACTGAAAACTACAGAAAGAATATGAGGGATCTCTGCACAGGGCCAGGGAAGGGTCCTACTGAAATGCTGAAGAGTAGTTCTCAGCCCAAATTGTTAATACTGGGCTAGATGACCTGACTCAGCGTAAGCCAGCTTTTTATGTCTTCCTATGAATACTCTAGCATAGTGTGCACACATATAAGCAAGCAATCTCTACTCATAGAAAACTAGCATCATGTTAGGGAAATGATCTAGGCTAGAACCCTTCTAGCATCTATTTGTGTGTGTGTGTGTGTGTCTAATTTAACTTAATGAGCATTCAGTCATGAGATTCCTCCATATACACTCTAAAATAATACATTCCAGGTGCCATGTGTTTACCATACATTTTTCTGAATGTGCAGTCCAAGCTTAAGACATAGAAGTTGAACTCTGTGTGATGTATCTATGGCAGGTCTGTGCCCTTTCAGATTTCTAAGTAAGGGATTGATTATTTGAATGCACCCATGCATTAAATAGCACCGACATAAAAACCTGTATCTTGAGTGTTCCTGGCTGTGTTGATATTTCTTATAGATTGTGAAGTGAACAAGTGCTACTCTTACACTAGACTGAAATGAATGTTCATGCTTGGTTTCAGAGATTAGAAAAAAGTAATACTTTTGCAAAGCCTGATATTGCTATAATCTTGATTCATCAGAAAAGAAAAAATGAAATAATTCAGATCTTATTGAGCTAATTCCTTATCCGATTATTTATGGATCATAATAAAGCCATATGTACTTACACAAGGCTCTTGGAATAACTGCATATTTTTCATGCAAATAAAATGAAATTTCTTGTGTTCTGCCAGTGAGCACATGTCATTAATGTAAATCTATTCTCCCCCTTTTCTTTTTTGTAATGCAGATACCTTTTTATAGTATCTTCCGATCATCTCTAATATGGCTGTACAGTTGGCAGTGGGAGTAATGATTGTCTCTGCAAAATTCCTGAGTTTCTGAGCTGAAAATTTATTGATTTGCAGATGATATGGGGACAGTACAGGGGTGTGCAGCAAGGGAGAAACAAATTAGCACATATAACAAAAGAGATCTCCTCAAAGAAGGTTTTGACCCCAAAGGATATGACTTTTGATAACCAAATCTGTTGCTTTCACACATCAATACTAATTGACTGCTGTAAAGATCTGAAAGACCTGTATCACCTCACACAGCCCTTTAAAGATTTAGAGTGTGGGTCATTATTTCATCTTTTCTGGATCTTATTACTTTCTGTCCCACTCCCACAACTTGCTAGATATGCTTAATAAGCTAAGGCTTTAGTATCATTCTATATCGCCTCTGAAGAAATGGACTGACATCCACAAAAACTCATGCTAAAGTATAAATCAATCTTAATGGTGCTGCTGGATTTCATGTTTTCCTCCCGCTCCCTTTTTGTGCTGCAACAGATTGACACAGCTGCTTCTTTGAAAAACTAGTGAAAGTTGCTCTTTGTGTCTTTTAGCTGCTGTGTTTAATTCATTGGGTTCTATTGACATGTGTTGGATGGGTCCTCTATGTGCCAGATATGAACACATAGCCATTGTCTACTCTTTATTGTTCTACAGAAGTTTGATGTGCATCTTTTCAAATTTCTCTAAAGCTTCTTGATCTGCGTGGCTTTGTGACATTTTTCTGTTTCTCCCTGAGATATATATATTTTATATAGCACAGAAATTCTGGCCACCAGTGACCTTTTAATCTTGGATGCTTTGACCTCTATTTTCCTCAGCTTCTGTTCTCTTCAAATATGAAGACAATACAGTTTTCATAATCTGTCTCCCAGGGGAGTTCCTAGATACAATCCTCTCTAAATGTTAAACATTCAGTAATTTCTGAGCTGCTATCTGTGTTGCTAAATCTAACCTTCTCTCCAACTAGACCTCTTCCTATCCTTTGTTCATTCATCTCTTAGACGTAATCCAAATAATGATGTTGTGAGATTGTCACAGTGTAGGGTGTGTGTTGTCCTTCCAAGACTTTTTACTTTCAGTATGATTTGCAATGATATTATCACAATAAAAATAAAGTTGCTCTGTCATCCAGTTAAGCTCAGTCAGGCAAATGGACTGAGACTTTGAAGGGTTCCCTTGCCTTTGGGCCCTTTCACACTGCAGTTTTCCCTTCGCATTTGTGGGCTTGAACTTTGGGAACTCTTTGCTCGTACCCCCTCTCTTTCCAAGACGGCCACCAGGAGTAACCAGAAGGGAAGAGCTGTGCTCTTCTCCCTTTGAGGGGAAAGTACTGATAAGCCCTTTACTGTGTCTTTTTCTCTCCCTGCCCCCAATGCTAGGGCCAGAGGTAAAGGAATGAGAGGGGGTAGCTCTGGAGGGGGATCATGGGAGTGGGAGTTATTCATCATTTTTTCCACTTTCGCAAGGATTCTGCGCCCCTAACCCTTGCGAATGTGGAGGTGCTACTGTACACAGTTAGAACATTATGGTTTAACTACTGTGTCTGTGCTCTGCAGAATCTGCAGTTTGTAGCCTGCTAAGAATTCTAAATATTCCTCTCTAAACTCCTAGGATTCCATGGGATGGAAACATGACAGCTAAATGTGGAATGATATTGCTATGATTCTGTAGTCTAAAATGACCAAGAGATTCCTGTTTGCTTGTTCTGACTATTTTATTACTGCCTGTTTCATGTAATTGGTGCATCAGGGTGGAACAACCTGTAACTCATGTTTGAACAACGTCTCTTATTTGTTTCGATGTGCCTTTCTGTTTCTACAAGGGAAGATGGAGGAGAACTGATCTCCGCTTTACTTTTTCTCTTTCCACTTTTACAATAGGGAAACAATACTATAATTAAAATAATACACACAGCAATTCAAACTCTTAGCCAAACATACATTACTCTGTCTTCCTGATTTGCTCTGCTAGATTTCCTAATTTCCTAATCAAAAACCATTTGCTGAATAAATAAGGAGGATTATTTGATGCTAGAATTATGTGTTGTTGTTGTTTTCATTTCCCTGGCCAATTTATTATTTTCTCAATAAATGATTCTGTGTTTGGCTTACAATCAGTAGCTCCCCTCTCCCAATGCAGGTGCTGTGTCCTTCAGTGCACTAGACATACCACTCTGGTAGCCTTTGTGTCTTCACAGGTTCTGGAGCCATAATTTATTAAAAGATAAGCTGAGAAGGATAGTTATTTTTTTTCAGGGAATATCAGATGGGAGCTGGATCAGGGGTTCTCCAGGTTCTAATGTTAGTCTTACATACCACATACCTACCAACTGTCCCATTTTGGCCAGGACTGTTCCAGTTTTATCCTCTGTTGCCCCACTTTTTCAGGTGGTTTTTAAATGTCCCAGTTTCTTTCTCTTCTTCCCACTTTTTCCCTTTGTCCTCGGCTTTCTCTGGTTGCTGCAAAGCAAGTTCAAAATAAAAAAATAATAATAATTTGCTCTCAGTTAACTCAGCAGAGAGGAGAGGAGGGGGTGGAATCTTGTCCTTCCCAGTAGACTCAGGCAACAGCAAACTGCTGCAGCCTCTCCTAGCTTATCCATTCTTCCTGACTTAAAAAAAAAAGCCATCTTGACCACACTGTCATGTTCCTTGGACACATTTGTCCTTGGCTTTCATCTGAGAAACACTGGAGGTTATGGTCTTTGCAGGCAGTCTTAGAAACCCCACTTGCTGGATGCTCCAGCAAAGTCATAGGAATAAAATAGTGAGTAAGGGAAGGAACTCCTACATATTGTAATGCCAGTTACATTCAACCAAAAACCTGCTTGGTTGCAGTATTGTAAAGGAACCAGGAACCAGGAAAAATGCAGAGACTTTCTGATTAGCAGGGGCAAGAATACTCCCCTCTCTTGGCCAAGTTTCCCTCTTTTCTCTGATCTGAGTTGTAACCTTCATAGTAGCTTGTGAGGAATGAAACTTCATAGGAGTTACCTATTGTAGTAAGCTTTCCCTGTTGTAGTACACATACAGTGGGTTTGAATCAACATTGCTCTGTTCTGGGTCTCTCTTTGGAGCATGGCTATGATTACTGTCACAATAAATCCCACACTTCACCACTGCTTGAAGGAGCAAAGATATCACACCGAATTAACCTTAAATTAGGGGAGTTTAAAGGCAGAGTTGTACATCACTGACCCCAGAACATTCATAGATGTGACAGAGCCACTGCAACTTCTCTGATGTGTGATTTTAAGAAACTTTTTTGTTGGTCTCACTGGTTTGCCTAGATTGAATTCCATTATAATAATCCTTAAATTCAGCATGGCCAAGCAACTGGAAAGAGAAAGCCCAGAGAGCTGTAAGGAAGAGTTATTTGGATTGTAGCATAATATAGCAGGAAGAATTTTGACCTGTATTTTTCTGGCATGTTTTCAGAAGACATACTAAAGGAGAAATTCAGAGAAAGTAGTTTCTCTTGGTCCTGTAACTCTCACAGGTATGTCCACTAAGGATGCAGGAAAGAGTCTTCCTGGTGGCTGTCCCCAGACTCTGGATCTCCCTTCCAAGAGCTGCTAGACTAGCTACCTCCTTGGTGTCCTTCCATCTGCAGGTGAAGCTCTCAAGGTCAGGGGAGCTTTTCAGCTTCTGGATGTTTTGGACTACAAGTCCCATAATCTCATATTTTGACAGGCCTTTGGGAACTGACTATTTATGAGTAAAGTGTTTTACAATACTGTTCTATACATATGCTATTTTTATTTCTTGTTTAACTGATCTATTCTAATCTTTGAATTTTTAAAAAACTTTTTATATGCTTAGAATCATAGAATCATAGAGTTGGAAGAGACCCCAGGGGCCATTGAGTCCAACCCCCTGCTATGCAGGAATACCTGTCAAAGCATTCCCAACAGATGGCCATCCAGCCTCTGCTTAAAAACATCCAAAAGAGACTCAACCACACTCTGAGGCAGCAGATCCCACTGCTGGACAGCTCTGAATGTCAGGAAGTTCTTCCTGAGATTCAAGTGGAATCTCCTTTCCTGCAGCTTGAATCCATTGCTCCTTGTCCTAGTCTCTGGAGCGGTAGAGAACAAGCCTGCTCCCTCCTCAACATGACATCCCTTCAAATACTAAAACATGGCTATCATGTCCCCTCTTAACCTTCTCTTCTGCAAACTAACATACCCAGCTCCCTAAGGCGTTCTTCATAGGGCATGGCTTCCAGACCCTTCACCATTTTGGTCGCCCTCCTCTGGACACGTTCCAGCTTGTCGACATTCTTCTTGAATTGAGGTGCCCAGAACTGGACACCGTATTCCAAATGAGGCCTAACCAATGCAGAATAGAGTGGTACCATTACCTCCCTTGATCTAGACACCATACTCCTATTGATGCAACCAAGAATCACGTTGGCTTTCTTGGCTGCCACATCACACTGCTGACTCATGTTCAGCTTGTGATCTACCAAGACTCCTAGATCACACGTACTACTATCGAGCCACACCCCCCCCATCCTATACTTGTGACTTTCATTTTTTCTGCGCAAGTGCAGGACCCTATATTTCTCTCTGTTGAAATTCATTTTGTTAGCTTTGGCCCAGCTCTCCAATCTGTCAAGGTCATATTTAAATTTGATCCTATCCTCTGGTGTGTTAGCATCCCCTCCCAGTGCAAATTTGATCAGCATGTCCTCCACTCCTTCATCCAAGTCATTGATGAAGATGTTGAATAGCACTGGGCCCAGGACAGAACCCTGTGGCACCTCACTAGTCACTTCTCTCCAGGATGAAAAGCAGCCATTGGTGATCACCCTTTGGGTATGGTCGGTCAACCAATTACAAATCCAACTAACAGTAGCCCTGCCCAGCCCGCATTTTACTAGCTTCTTTTCAAGAATGTCATGTGGAACTTTGTCAAAGGCCTTACTGAGGTCAAGATATGCTACATCTACAGCATTCCCTTCGTCTATCAAGCCTGTAACCCTATCATAAAAAGAGAGAAGATTAGTCTGGCATGACTTATTTCCGAGAAATCCATGCTGGCTTTTAGTGATTGCAGCATTGCTTTCTAAGTAATTACAAACTGACTGTTTAATGATTTTCTCTAGGATCTTTCCTGGAATTGATGTCAGGCTTACCAGGCAATAATTATTAGGGTCCTCCTTTTTCCCTTCTTGAAGATGGGGATGACATTTGCCCTCCTCCAGTCTGCTGGGACTTCTCCTGTTCTTCAAGAGTTCTGAAAGACTATTGCAAGTGGATCAGAAATGACTTCTGCCAGTTCTTTTAATATCCTTGGATATTAAAGGATATATACTGATGTATCTTTTTAAAATCTATATCTGTTTGATTTTGTAAGTCACCTTGAGTGCTGTTGTTGGAGAAAAGGGTGGGATATTGATCAAGCAATTGTAAATAAAATAATTTTATGACTTGTCTCACAATAAGTAGAAATGGTTAATTTATACCCCACCTTCCTCCCAGCATGGGACCCAAGGCAGCTTACAGCAAATTAAAACAAAGTACAGCTAAAGTATAGCTTTAATCCTCCAGGCAGCACCGACAAAATGAATTAGTTTGTAATCGCATGTGTGGAATTGTATCTTAACTGGAAAATAACATATAGGAACAGAACATACATACAGAGAGGTACAAAATCTTTATTACGGTCATAGACCAGCACAGGTAAAAAGGGGTACAGAAAAGGATAAAAGGATTAAAACACAGGTTAAAAACAGGTTAAGGACAGCACTAAAATTCTCCTTCAGGTTGCATAGCTCCCAAGACAAGCTTGGAACTAGTCTACTGTGGAGGTCAGTGCCTGATGAATTTTAACCACTGCTGCACAGAATCTGATAACATTATATGGGGGTTGGTGTCTGAAAGTAACAAAGAAGTGTAGAATTCTCAAGTGCATCCTTGGTATTTATGCAAGAGAGGGGAAATAAAACCAAGGTGGACGTCCCTGTAGTGTGAGCACTGGAGAAGCACATGGTCTGTTGTTTGAATTTGGCCAGAGCCACAGGGGCACAGTCTGTCTGAAAAAGAGATCTTCTCGTATCGGCCTTCCAGGACTGCTGAGGGCAAGGCATGACATCGTGCCAAAGTAAAGGCTCTCCGGTGTTTAGGTACTTCTAATTTTGCTAAGTATGCCATAAGTGAAGTTTGATATCTGTTGGGGTCAACAGATATAAAGGTTGAGGTGCTAGCTAGATCCAGTTGTCGCTCTGTATCTACCACTCGTTGTTTGATAGCTGCTTTGGCCTTATCATATCCCATGCTGAGCAGAAGCTCTGGGGAGAAACCTGGTGATGAGATTTTAGTTATCATTGTCTGTTTCCACATAGACTGGAAGTAATCTCTCTGTTAGTGGAGCCAGGCCAGTGGGAAAGAAGGATAGTCTAAGCCAGTAGCTGAGTGTAATTACCCACACTCTGGCCTCCACTTTCGTAAAGCCTGACTCCAGTCTCAGGGTTGTGTTGGAGATGCATTTTGGAGCTTGGAAAGCTGATCTTAAAATTTTGGATTGCAGAAGTTCTTATGGTGCAGAATTCGGGAAGGGTCCCAGTTGGGATCCATACAGGAGTTGTGCTGCTGATTTAACTTGGAAGAGTTAGAGCACAGTGGGTATATATTGTCCTCCTCTTGACTTAAGAAATTTGAGGATGGCTGATGAGCTTCTCTGTGCGTTACCAGCCACAATACTTTCCATGTGCTTTCCTGCTACCAGGAACATGAAAGATTACCCCCAGATATTTGAAGCAGGAGACCTGCAGAACATAGGAAATTCCTTGTTGGAGTGCTTCGTTTTAAGATTGACATTCAGATCTTAAATAGCAAGGAAATGCCACTGAATTGTGGAGTGAGCTCAGCCATCTTCTTGGATGTTGATCACATCACATCACAGCCCCTTCTCATATTGCCTGAATGTTGCAAGGGCTATTATAGCAGTTCCTCTCTTCTCTGTGACAAAATGATAATGTGAGATATTAAAGAAGTATCTCAGGGTGAAGAAAGCTTTTCATACTCCAGATGCTTTGAACGACAGGTCCCATAATTCCATATCATGTGTAGCTTCTAGAAACAATAAACCATTGGGCCTTTTTTGTGGGGGTGCGGGGGGGCAAAAATTCCTCACTGCTGTGTATCTCCTCTTACTTGTATCATTGTCTTGGTATTTTCAAGGGATCACTCTGACTTGAGAAATAGCTCATAAACTGTACCTCTTTGGCCCAGCTTTATGGATTGGATCCAAAACTTTACTATACCCCTTGTTTTGATTCCATAAGATACAATTTGATCAGGGTTGGGCATCTGTGTGGAAGATGGGACCAATTTTCCCCTGACGTTCACCCCAAACAAGCCCAAACATCTCTGTTTTCTTGTGCAGTCCCTTTCAAAAGGGTAACATTTCCTCTTAGCATTTTGAGAAAGACTATAGGGCTAAGCAGAGGTATTTGTGGATATTACTGGCTTCCGGGGTGCTTGCGGGAGTGGCAGTTTGTTTATTGCCTTTTGTCAATTTTTCTGCATGGTTTGGATGCAAAGATTGCCTGAAAATCCTGCTTTTTTTTTTTTTTTTAACAGTGGTGGAGGCTTTGGGGCCACAAAAATAGAAGCTATGCAACCTGCAGGCCACACTCTACATTAGATGATTACACCTAGTTTGATGATTCTTTAATCAAGCATGTGGATTTGTATAGTGTAACAGGTAGACAGACAGAAATTTTAAAATATAAGAATATATAATGAGATATAAAATAGAAATGAAATCTCTATGTAACTCTTAACAAAGCATAAATATTATCTTTGTCTAGGTCTTGCATCAATCAATGTTACATGTTAAATTAGTTTCCTGTGTCTTACTTGTCAATTACGTGCAGCTCAGTCCTACACTGAACTGAGTCCTATTGAATTCAAAGAGGCTTACTCCAAATACACATGAGATTGCATCCTGTTAGTTACAGTAGTCCAGATTCATACTTCAGAGCTTTATGCTTTAAATCAGATGCATATAGTATGCATCAGTTTTGTTTTTGCTAGTGATTAAAATAAAAAGCTTTTCATAAGTAATATTTTTGAGTTATTCTACATCTGAGGTTAATTCATAATCTGCCAAATCCTCTTTATCTCTCCCTTCCATGTAAAAAGCATTATATATCTACAGACCTTGCTTCCCAACATGCTGCAGAATACTATTACTTCTGTATTGGTTTCCTTGCCTTGAGATTCAGACTATTTAGTAAAGTAAGATAAAATAGAAAGAAAACCAAAAACAGACTTCTAACTAACATATTTGCATTCCTATGCATTTCTTTTGGAGCTAGTAGATAAAACTTTAATGATGTTTGTATTACAACCTGTCTTTTTTTCTGTGCTGTTTCAAGTCAAACATATTTGTTTGTCTGCTTCTCTAATGGAAGGTTGCCTCTGTAAGTCACACATAGAAGTTCTATTTGAAATAACAATTTATTCTGCATATAGTAAAGCTTTTTGTAGTTTATACCACTAAAGATGAGGGTGGGGCAGGAGAGGCTCCAGTACTGATCACTTCTCCCAAATTAAAAGCTCCAGGCAAAGTATTTTTGTTTTAATAGAACCTTATAACCATGCATTCCCTTGGTATCTATCAGGTAATATGCCAGAAAGCAGAGGTGTATCTAAGGTGGGGCAAGCCAGATATGTGCCCCGGGCGCCAATGCCAGGGGATGCAAAAAAGCCAAACCCCTCCATCAAGGCTTGATCTGTTGCCACTCCTGTCGGTTTCCTCCTCCACCTGGGGGTGGTGGCAGTGGTGGCAGCAGGCCTTCTGACTGGGCCTGGCCCGTCACCGCCACCACTGCCCCTGCCAGGATCTTCTTCCGCCTGGAATGGCAGCAGCAGCGGGAGAAGCAGCAGCACCTAGAGGCACAACTTCCATGCGTGCCCTAGGCGCTGTTGAACCTAGATAAGCCACTGCCAGAAAGGTTAGAGTTTTTTCTTATACCAACCCTAGGCAGGTGTTCAGGATAGGGTTAGCTTGAACATGTCAGAAGAGAAAGCAAATTATCTCCATCTACTCTCCTATTGTTCTCCATGTGAGTAAAAATGATAGTTTGAAGAGGACATCTTCCTCTATATGTGCAGCTTCTCTACATGCTTTCTGGATTGTGTGAAGATGTTCCATGTGTAGCAGAGGCCTTCCCTTTCACAATATTGTTCTCTATACATGGAAGGAGATGAAGGATGGGCTGGGGCCTGCCTACTCCCTCCCTCCATGCATTCAGGTTAATCCCATTCCATGGGCCTTTCACACTACTCAAATACAGCAGTGTGATTCCCCTTTGACTGTCATGGCAACTTCCTATGGAATCCTAAAATTTGCAGCTTAGAGAGGAGTATTTAGAATTCTTAGCCAAAGAGCTAGTGCTTCACTAAACTACAAACTCCAGTTGTATGGAAAGAGCTTCTGTTAGGCAGCTGTATGTGGATATGTCACCCTGTTATGTAAATACTAATAATAGGTGGATATGTAAAGCTTTGCTTTGGAAGGGCATGTATGTATATTTGCGGCAACAGGTTTCTATGAAGGGAGTTATTTTTATAGTTGCATCTATGGTCATCAGGCCATGTCTTGGCTCCATAATAAGGCCATAGATACTTGTTGGTTCTGTTTGTGGTATGTAGAGATCAGAGGAAATCCAGCCAATTAATGGATTGAGGCCTCCAGGCAAAGTGCCAGAAATGCTTCCCAATGAAAAACACCACTGTGGGAAAATGAGGAAACATACCTCTCTAGTTATAATGAAACTACTCTTGCTGGCAAAACATTCCAGACAGAGCACGTTAGGTTGAATTAGGGGGTTGGTTGAGACTACAGATTCCCAGTCATCAGGTTTATGAAGCCAGAAGTAAATACCTGGCCTTTTCTGTCCTGGTTTATTTTAACCAGATTTCCCCAGTAAGCCAAAGACCGAAGGCTACTGTAGCTTTATTAACTAAGAGATTAGTATTTGCTTGTTAATGGGGAATAAACTGGGATGTCCATGAAATTTATTTCCTAAAATGAGTTGAGTGAAGTGGAGGAGGAAACAGCACAGCTTCAATTTGCATTCCTAACACCATAGATTATGGGCCTTTCCACACTACATCGTTATAGTGCTATTATTCTACTTTCAATATAATCCTGAGGTTTGCAGTTTAAGGTTTCGAATTCTCATCCAGAGAACTTTATGGCTTCAGTAAACTACAAACCCCAGAATTCTACAGGATGTTGAAAGAGGAATGATAGCACTATAACGGTGTAGCGCGATAGGGCTCCAAGTTACATCTGAAATAGAATTTTGTTAGTAATGGTTGAGAATTTTGTTCAGTGTGGTCTTTGATGAGAACTTTCCAAAATTTGCTAACTTTGCAATAATTTCGATGCAAAGAATTTTTGAAATATATATCGATACCAAAATATATATAGATATATTGAAAAGTTTAGTGTGGGAGAGAGCAAAACTGAGAGATTCACATGTTTAGGCAGAGGGCTTTGAGTACTTGGCTCCTAAAAAACTGACTGTGAATTACTATATATCCAAGTATGTTATTAGGTTTGTTACTACTTTATTTTTCTGTCAGACAGCCACATGTTGGGTCAGTATAATGTGTCAGTAAATAGCTGTACATACTTAATTGGATCAGTGAGGATAGTTGAGGATTACATTAATTTTTGGTAAGCTTCAATGTGTTCATACATAGAATAGAGGGGGAAAAAACTGGATTTTTTTCCTGAATAATGACAAACTCTTTCCACCCTGTTTTCAAGCCGTGTCTCTTCTTTAAAAAAAAAAAAAAAGCAACCCCCCCCCCCAGCAATGATTACAGTATAGTCAGAGTTGTTCTCTTTTGTGGCATAGAGCTCTTTGATGTCTCCAAACAGCCCTTACTAAAGAGGCTTGCTTGAATAAAAGGGCAAGAGTGATTTGAGGATGGGATGGGATGGAATAAATTAGAGGTCACTTGCAAACTGTTTTGGATTAATTTTAGGCCACTGTCCCATTTCATTCCAGGCTGGCATACTTGATATAAGGCAGTGGTTCTTAACCTTTTCTTTACCACAGATCCCTTTTTAATGTCTTCTGTTGCTGCGAATCACTAAAACTTTACTCAAAGCAGCTTCTGACTGTATGCACAATAACAAGACTTGTGACATGCTTTCTGACAACCACTCAGTGCCATTCACTTGAAAGTTCTTACTGCATGCAAAACTAGCAAGTGCTGAGTACATTTTTTGCTAGCAAATAGTTCCATAACTTTTGAATGGTTTGAAATATTGTAATGAAACTTTGTATAAATGAGGTCTCTCATCAGCAAAAGACTCCCACTTTTTGAGATCAATGTATCACCATCCCTCTGTTTCTCTGTCCACTTTTCTTTCTTTCTTTCTTTCTTTCTTTCTTTCTTTCTTTCTTTCTTTCTTTCTTAACCATAAAAGCTTGTAACATTTCTTCTAGCCTTCACCAACCCCCTTTAATGACATTGTGCCCCCTGGGAGTACACGGACTCCCGATTAAGAACTGATGGTATACCTCTAATGGTATAAAGTGTTTTATATTTTCTTCAAAAAAGCAGTGCACTCATTCAACATATTCTCACTTCCCACATCTCTGCTTACTTTCTTTTGTGCTCATACTGTCACAGAGAGCTTGTAACCACTTTCTTTTCTCCTCTTGTCTTCATTTTTACATTTATTAAAATTGAATTTTTGATGCATCAACAATTTCTTCTACCTACAGTCAAAGAGTCCCCTTTTGCTGCTGTCAATTTGATGCTTTGTATGTGTCATACACTGCACATGTATCACTTGTATCAGAGATAAGCAGGTGCCAAGAGTTGAAGGGCCAGTTTTGGCAGTTTCTGATCTTTGTTGTGTTGCACGGTCAGCAGTGACTGGAAGTGATATTTCAGTCAATTTTAAATGCTATTCTTGACTGGTGATAACCCCCCGAAACAGTTTCTATGAACAAAACTGTGTTTCCAGAAGATATTTTCAGGGGAAAAAACATTTTGGATTTGACAGATAGAGTCAGGAGGAATCAACAGGTGCACAGGGTCACATGAGTCCCAGCCCTGCTTTATATGTATGACGTAGAATCTGAGGAGATGCAGCCAGTTGCCTGTAAAAAGAGCTGTGGTAATTCTCTAGTGCTAGAAGAATTTGTACATCTGTACCTAGTATGTACAAAAGTATATGTACATATACATATGTATATGTATATTTATATTTACATATATGTACATAGTATTGGCAGACAGCAGTTCTTCATTGTTTCTGACCAGAGTTCCATCTTCTCTTACCACAGTTCTTCCTGAAGGTACTAAGGACTGAATATGAAGCCTTTTGAATGCATAGCAGGTGCTCCACTACTGAGTAGAATAGAGCTGTGGCCCTTTCCTTGAACCTTTCCTCTTCCTCCTGCTGCTTCTGCATTCCTCTCTCTAGCTTTTATATGAGCTCATGCCTCAGCTCAGAAGTTCACAAGACTAGAGTGTGTATAAAAGCCTTCCAGGTTCTCATGTACTCTGTTCATATTTTACGGCCATGTTAAAACCTTTGCTTAAGCCCTAAAGTGCCATCCAAGCAATAAGATATGGCTAAATTACGCTGTCATTTATCACCTTTTCCAGTTCAACACTTAAAAGCATTTTTCTCCTTATTTGCATTGCTTCAGGTCTCACGTCATGCCATAATAATGTAATTTTATTTGCAGTTGCAGGAATGGTTTAGTTTGGGGGCTGACAACTTTTAGGCCATCAAGAACTGTTTGATATGCTGTACTCTCTTTCAAATGTGGGATTGCTTCAAGTCTCTGTGGCTCACAAAAGCAGTTACCCTTCATCTAGAGTAGGCCAGGAATAGCCTCGTCTCTTAAAGAAGGTCTCGTTAATTGGACACACACAGAATACACAAGGTGTGGTGATGTGATAAGAGAGAGGCTTGAAGCAAGGAAAGTGAAGGAGTTTGCTTTGTGTTCCGCTGTGATAATGTTGTGCTGTGTGGTGATTTTGCGTGTCTTTATTTCCTTCCTCTAAATTTGGGTAGTGTTCTTTAGTAAAACTCTCTAAGCAAGTTCCCCCTCCCTATCTTTGCAGTTTCTTACGCATAATATAAATTGACTTGAAGTAAAATGGATACAGCAGTGGTGATCATGTTATTTGTGAAGGGCTGGTTAGAGATAAACTGGGGTAATCTTGCTGAAATGTATTTGTGCTTAAAACATACATTTATTTTGCTGGCTATCTAGCTAAACCTTGGAAACCTTAATTCAAACTTTAATCTGCCAAAAACAGACAGGAGTTTTGCATGGCGCTGAATCTGTCACTGCCAGCTGGCATTGCTATCAAGGATGTAGTGCTTAAGGTTTTAGAGGCTGTGAGCGACATATTTGACAACGGTGTCTTGTTTTTCTTCTGTAGTGTGTGCCTTGGTGAAGGTTTTGCTTCAAAACATTTGCTAAATGCAACAGAGAACCCTATCCCCTTAATAATCTTTGCTCCAAGTTTGCAACAAAATTCTATTAATTCTCATCCTACACAGTTATTGCAAACTGGTGAATGTTTTTAGTACTATAAGAACTGGTGACAGAATAAGATCTCCTATATCATAACTGGCAATACATGTGCTCCATGTGCTTGGCTAGAGGAATGGTTCATGTGTTCTGGAACAGTTTCAGAATGGGGTTGCAGTTGTTTATTTGGAATCACAATTGAAGGACATCTATGGACTTAGGCTTTGGGATGTGTATTGCAGGAGCCTCAGTGTGATGCTTTCCAGAGGAATAGCCTTCTGATTAGTCTGTTGCAGAAAAAAAAATGGTGCGTGGCACCTTAAAGACTAACACATTTGTTGTGGCATGAGCTTTTGTGGGCTGTGATTAAGTGTATTAAGTGTGTGGGGTGTAGACCTGAGACACAGTTATGGGAGGAGATTATAAACAGTGAATTTGAAGGGAAGTGAAATGCAGCCAGTGGCAGCCATTTTATTAACAATGTCCCTGTCTTACAGCAGAGATTGATGAAAATACCAATGTTGCAGAATATGCATTCTTTTTTTTTTTTAAGTCTGTTATCATAACTGAAGCCATAGGATGCAGAATCACATCTCTGGTTGAGCTGTAGCTCAACAGTCTCCCATTCTGATCTCCCGTATAAATTTCCTTTGCTCAAGAATGACTACTTCATATTCAGAGTCAAAATGAGACTGACATGTTCTTCTACCCCGCCTTTTTTTTAATATTGTCATTTTTGTCAGATTTGTGTCTGCTTTTTCTTTGCACAGAGTAGGATTAAGCAAGTTCTGGTGCTGTGATAGCCAATTTCCTGGTTCCAGGAGTCAATACACACTGCATTAGTCCACAAGTGAAAAACAAAAAATGAAGAAACAAACAAAAAAAGAGGTATCTGAACAACCATCATTTCCAGTCTGCGGTGGATGAATAGCTTGGAGGGCTGCTATTGCAAAATGGTTACTCGTTCAAGACTCCAGGAGTAATAAATGACCATTTGGGGTGATTTTTGTTGTTGTTGAGAGCAAAGTGGCCATATAAAAATCTTCAGAGAACCATATACAACCCAGAGGCTATGCTTTGCTCACTGTTAGCTATGAACTATAGCCCCTGTCATCTCCAAGTGGGTCTGTGAAAGACTGCTTTGTTCTTATATTTTCACATTTCACAATTAATAGTGCCACGATCCCACTCTAATTGCCTTGGCAGCATCTTGTGGATTCTGGAGATTTGCATTTTAGCGAGAGGCATTTTGGACTATGACTTTCGAGACCAGGGTTCAAATCCCCACTCAGCCATAGAAGCCCATTGGGTGACTTTGGTCAAGTCACATACACTCAGCCTCAGAGGAAGGAAAGAACAAAGTCCCCCCGGACAAATCTTATCAAGAAAATTCCACTTTAGGGTTTCCATAAGTCAGAAGAAACCTGAAGGTGCACAGAACAATAACAACAACATTTAGAGTTCTTAATTAAAATATCTGATCTCTAGTACCTCATCAGACTACAAACTCAAAGATTCCGTAGGATGTTGCCATGACAGTTAAGGTGAAATCGATGTGCTATAATTGTGTAGTATGAAAGGGCTTCTGGAGAGCCAAGATAGTAAAAACCATTCATGCTGAGTTGGATGAGCCCAGTCTTCTGACTCACTATAAAGCAGCTTTCCTTATTCCTAGGACTTGCTTGCTTTACCAGGTAGTTTTAGTGATATCATGACTGAGTGAGAATCCATGCATTCCTCAGAATGTACTTCTGATACAGATTTGCTGTCCCTGTGGAGCAGCTGCATAGTTCAAGCACAATTGAAGCCAGACGACCCTGGAACTGTTTCTAAAGTATGTGCATGCAGAGGGGAGAAGGGTCAACATCAGCAAGCAGGTTATTAATTTTGCCTACTTGCAGGTACTTGCGGGGGGGGGCAAATTACTTGCCCCATCCAGTATCACTGAAACATCCCTAAATAGGAAGACTCATTCAAGCACAATAGGTACTTAGAAGTACCTTCCGTGTGCTCAGTATAGCTTACCTACAAGTAAGAGTGGACAGGATAGATTGCAGGCAGCCTTTATTTTTCCTGGGAGGATTCAATAATAACAGCTGTCCTAATATTTTGTAGTGCTTGATCGTTCACTTCTAATAGATAATTTCCAAGGAGGCTGAACTACATAGGTGTCTTGGTGGCCAGATCATTATGGGGGAAGTGGGATTAGCCCCCCTCCATCTAATTTTGAGAAAGGTTCAACCCCTCCTGATCCCATTTTCAGAATCTGTGGCTGAAGCAATTTTTAGTTACCGAAAATAATCATCTAAAACATTGTCACTGGAATTATCCCAACTGAGTGTTATAAATACACAAACAGTATTACTGTCTCCTTAGCACTTAGCCAGAAGCAGGATCTGAGATGGCAGTGGTTCAGTGACTAGCAATCCAGATGAAACATTCTTTGGAAGCACTTCAAGGCCCTTGTAAATTCTGCAGTTATTCATCTAAATAGTTCCATTTAAAATCTGTGTGACTTTCTCCAAGAATTCAAGATACACAGCAGTTCTTTGTATTTGACAATGGCACATAAGCATGCTGCATGCATATTTTGGATGGGCTTGTAGATCACATTTTCTTCTCTTGCTGTACATTTTTGCAGTCTTTTTTGTGTTTCAAATGATTGATTGGACAAATGGAATTAAATCCAAAGTATGTCTGCTTGTTGAGCCCTACACCACCACACATCCCACCATTCTAAATCTCTTTAATTTAATTAGAGTACTGTGAGATGCCAGAACCACTCTGCTGCCCCAAGGTTCATTGGAAGATTATCAGCTGGCAGGATCTGAGAATAGTTCTTGGTACTTACAAAAACTGAGATCAGTCTTTTTAGATGGGCAGAGAGGTCTGTAAGTCTCACAAACACTGCAGGGCCAAGGTGATTGAGAGACAGGAGTGTAGCTATAGGGAACATGGGTAGATTGCTCTTCCAAATAAAAATTCTGCCCCCATTCACAATTTCCTTTAATCTTCAAATTTCTAGCAAAGCAAACAGACATTGAAAATTGTTCACTTCTAGAACTCTTACTTCTGCTTTGTTTGCATCCCTTTGGTAACATTATCTCCCCACTTTCTAATCATTATTCGTAAATGCTCAATGGAAGTTTTTGTAATGCTATAAATTTTGAGATGGATGGCAAATTTCTTAGGGGGCAAAATTATTTTTGGGGGGTGCAATATCTTCATTTTACAACCCCAGAGATCTGTCAATATATCCACATCAGTAGTTTATTGTGTAATTAGTTACAAAGTCCCTCAAGTAACCTATTACCACTGATGAAAGAGGCAAATTTATTTACATCTGCTGCTTTCTGTTACTTTAAAAAAAAACCCTGTAGGATTAATAAGAGAATGCACGGTGCTTGAAAATTTTTCTTAAATGCCTTTTTAAAGTTACTCAAAAACGTTAACTAGAAAATGTCACTTGTTAACAAAATATTAGTGCCACCACACTTTACTAGCTTCCTTTTGCACTATAACTTAACCGAAAGAAAGAGAGAACGAAAGAAAAGCAGCAAGGTATACATAACCATGTTATTTGTAGCTCATACCCAGACTGTGTTCCAAATATAGGCTGTGAAAACAATGGAACAGTTGTACCACACAATGAAGTGAGTTGTAGGCCTCTTTTTCCTGTGTACTCCTCTTTATTCCAAGCATTCTGTCTCTTGCTTTCATTTATTTCCCTCAGTCTTGGTTCCCTATAGCTCTGGTATACTCCTCCATATCTTTTCTTTCCTTGTTCCATTCTATACATTCATGTTTTGTCATTCCCTCCCTTCTGTTTTATCTCACTGTATGCTAATATTGTTTTGCACCTCTTTGGATCATCTCCATTCCTATCTCTTCTGTGTTCTATTTTAACTTCTCAGCCAAATTCTGATGCTCAGCATCAGATGTCTCCTGAATTTTAGTGAAATCTATCTCTCTGCTTTGACACATAGTGTTTATGTACACAGCCCACTCATTTCAAACACAGTGAAAATAGGGGTGATATTGGTGGGGAGGGAGACTAATTTTTATTTCTGCTGAATATAGAAAGTAACATGGTTAAGATCTAATGGGGCTGTTCTACTGGTGGAACTATTTTTTTAAAGTGGAAGTGAGAAGGTTATTCCCCTCCTTGAAGCCTCATGTGTGCTCCAAAAAACTGCTCTGGTGGGTGGGGAAAACTTCTGAAGTAGTTTTTTGCGTGGCACTGAAGAGTGCAGAGGGAAGAAAGAGGGGAGAAAGTCCCATTCATGAATGACTGGGTAACAGCACAACTTTGGTTTTTGTCTTTACTATGTAGCTTCTCCTCCTGCCCCCCAACCTGACCAGTTGCCCGTAACCTTGCTTGCTACATTTTAAACATCACATCCTTATCTAACTGCGTTTCCTCCCTCTTTATCAGGACCAAACTAAATTATATGCATAGCCTCTATCTAGAAGGGATAATTCCTTAAGTGATGAAAGATGACTCTTTGTCCTAAAACATGCTTTTCTTTAACTTTATGGCTTGCAGAGATAGGTGCTTTGTTTTATGATTGGTTATGGGAAGGGAAAGTCTACACAATTTTACTCTAAAGGCACCAGATCTATCTGGTCTTGGAAATTAAGCAGGGTCAGCCCTGGCTACTTTGATAGGAGACTGCCAAAGAATAACATGTGCTATAGGCTATATTTCAGAGGAAGGAACTGGCAAAACTACCTCTGAGTATTCCTTTCCTAGGAAAATCCAGTGAAATTAATGGGTTCACCATAAGTTGGCAGGTGACTTGAAGGCACATACACACACTGGACGGGAAATAGGTTACTTTTTTATCTATTCAGTGTAAAAAGAAACAAAAATCCATTGCATTTCTATCCCAAAGAAAAATGGGAAAAGAGAGTGAGCTGTGGTGGTATGCTCTTATGAAATCTGTGTGTTAGACAGTGTGGCATAAGGAGTGAGACAGTATCTCCGTTAAGATTAAGATTCTGAGAAATATTGTACTTTAATTGTTTCATGTCTCTGTTTGTGTCTTAATGAGGAAATGTTCAATATTTCAGTCTCCATTTCTCCTCTGCTTTTCTTTTTCCAGGTCCGTGGGGAAGGTGTATGGGAGATGAATGTGGCCCAGGAGGGACCCAGAATCGAGCCATCTGGTGTGCCCATGTGGAAGGATGGACCACGCTGCTCACAAACTGCAAGCAGGCAGAGAGGCCTGACAACCAGCAGAGCTGCTTCAGGGTATGTGACTGGCACAAGGAACTGTACGACTGGCAATTGGGCAGTTGGAATCAGTGCCAGCCAGTTCTTCTGAGGAGCTTAGAAAAGCCGACAGAGTGCATCAGAGGGGAAGAAGGAATTCAGAGGAGGGATGTGACTTGTGTCCAAAAATCGAATGGTGTTGTAGTAGAGGATGCGATATGCGAGTACTTTGAGCCTAAACCTCAGCTGGAACAGGGATGTCTGATCCCTTGCCGGCAGGACTGCATAGCATCTGAGTTCTCTGCCTGGTCAGAGTGTTCTAAGAGCTGTGGCAAAGGGCTGGCATATCGTTTTCGCCACATTGTTGCCCCACCGCAATATGGGGCTCTACCTGTCCTAACCTGACTGATTTTCAGGTTTGCAGCTCCTCCCCATGTGCTACTGAAGAAAGCCTGTATAGCCTGAATGTGGGGCCATGGAGTACCTGTTCAGTACCCCACTCACGTCATATAAGGCAAGCCAGGAAACGTGGGAAGAACAAGGACAAGGACAAAGACAAGGAGAAAGAGAAGGAGAAGGAGAAAGCTATCAGGGATCCAGAGGCCCGTGAGCTTATTAAGAAGAAGAGGAATCGTAACAGACAGAACAGACAGGAGAACAAATATTGGGACATACAAATTGGATACCAGACGAGGCAGGTGATGTGCACTCACAGAAATGGGAAGACTGTTGCCTTGAGGTAATCGTTTTTTTCCTTGATTTAATCATCTGTTATGAGTAGTTGGATCTAGAAGGAAAAAAAAAAGCATGAGTCCCTAGTATTATACAACAGTGCATTCTAAGGTACTGGCGTAGCTCAGTTGATCTCCCCCAATTGCTTGTGTCAAGCACATGGTGCTTACGTACAGTATTTGAACATGATCTGACAGGCTTGCTTGTGTAATGTACCTCAAAAGAATTTTTTTTAAAACCAAAATATGTACTTTTTTTTCTTTCCCTGGAGGATTTGGGCACTTTAGTATCCTCTGTAAAGAAAGAAGCATATAAGAGAAGACAAATTATGAGTCAAAGCCCATGCTCATTATCCTGCTTATAATGAATGTCTGAGTTGTTAACAGAAGCAAAGTGCAGAGCAAATTTATCAATACTGGAGACAGTTCTCCAGGTTGTAAGCCATCTTGTTGTTGTTGTTGTTGTTGTTGTTGTTGTTGTTGTTGTTGAGACACAGAGGAGTGTTTCTGTAGCAGATCTCAGTCCTCAAGCAGGTGCATATATATTTGAGAAGAGGACCTCCTTCAATGATTGAGTTCCCAAATCATTTGGAGCTTTAAATGTCACATCTTGAATTCAAACCAGAAATGTATACGCAGCTAGTGCAAAGTAGTAGAGAAGATTGGACATGATTACCTGAAGCTAAAATCTTGTTCCTTAATATTCATGTTTCTGCTTTTGCATGCACGTGTGCATGCACACACAGACACACACCCAATCCAGAAACTTTTACATGCAAATCATCTGCTACACAGCCTCTTCCCCAGTATATGTTATTGGCAACATGCTTGCTCAAGTCCCTCACCATCTAATACTTTTTTCCTTATTGTGAGATAGACCAGGCAACTTCTGTGGTACAGTAGGTGCTGCTGTGGTTCTGGGTGCATTTTTCAAGTAAAGTAGGGACTTGAAGGGCATAGTGGAAGGGGATGGGCTGGACTTCAGGAATTTTTTTAATTAAAAAAGACAAGTTTTCCATTTTTATTTTTATATTCAGTTTATTTATAAAAAGTCAAAAATCTCTGCACTCATTTTTGATTTGCGAAAGATTAGTTTCATTATGAACAAATAAAATCCCCTCACCCATCTTATTAGTTATTATTATATTCATTTTTATATATAAATGATCCTTAGTGTGATGTGGGTATGATATTTACCATGATAATATTAAATATGATATTAAATATCTTATTGACTATAGTAATAGGATAATGAATATCATAGTTAATATCATTGGTTTCTCAATTGACTATATTGCCTTTTGCAGCAATGGCAGTATTTCAGTAGCAAGCTACAATATTGATTTTTGCGAGGGAGAAAAGCTCAGGGACCACTTTTCCTGTTCTGTGATAGATGCATAGCTAGTCATATTTAAAGTAGTTCCATTGAAATAACTGTCAGCTTAGTTGGGTCTAAGTATAGCTAAATATGGATCTAACTTCTTGTATACAGCATTGTTTAAACCTGGAAGTATTTTCCTTGCCCGTCTTCACAACAAAACAATTAGCTCCCATTTTCTGTATGAAGATTTCCAAAAGTACAGAAGTCATTTTGCTCCAAAGATTTGTGAATGCTGAACTGTGCGAATGGAGTATACTTGATGCAGGCTTCCTCGTTTCTTTCTGTAGAGAGTCAGGAGTCCCCTGCCCATCTCATGTTTTTGAGGGAGGTTGTTCAGGTTGCAGATAAATCAGAAGTGTTCAGAAGTGGCCCATAACTAAAATCTTATGCTCACAGGAATACGTTTGTTGATGTGATTCCTAAGTAGGTGCTGAAAGGTGGGGGAACTGGTTCTTCTATGTTTGTAAGGCTTCATGACATCAAGAGTCCAAATGGGAGGCTGAATTTAAACTCAGATCCCCCATGGAACGTGCTGATAAACCTTTTCTTTGGAAACTGAGTTCTGTATTATCCCACATTTGAAATCTCTGTCTTCCTTTCTATTTCCTCTTCAGCTGTGTTTTTTGAGAATCTAGTAGCTAGATAACCATAACTACTGCTATGGTTACAAATGGGGGGACCATTTAGATGCCTCATGATTCTTCTGTGAGACTTTATCTTATTTCCCCACTAAACACCACCCCCCTGTATTGGCTGCTGCCACCACAGATGCATTGTCTGAACTCAAACTTTCCAATATGTAATGTTCTTGCAGGCTCAAGAACACTACATGCTATGGAGATGAGGCCTAGCAGTATGGAGGAGGACAGTGTATTCCCACAGGAACCCATCATCTGAATGTTAACAGCTCTGAATACAGATTGAATTGGGGAATATGGGGAAAAGTTTCAGGTACTGGAATAGGTTGGTTGTTATGGAGACGAGACCTAGCAGCAAAGAATAGAGCAGTGTATTCCCTCAAGAACCAAAACTGTATGCAAATAACTCTGAATACAGATTGCATTGGGAAATATGGAGCAAAGTTGTAGGAGATGGAGAAGACAGTTTGACAAGTTCTTAAGAAGAAAATAAAAATCCTGGGCAACCCTGGGTAAATACACTAGTTTAATAATATAAATCCTGACTGACACTGACTCAAACACTCATTTCTCACCCTCTCTCTTCACTCACAGCCCAACTGACTCTAACTGATCTTTATCTATGATCCTAACTAACTCTTTTAACTACTCAAACTCCTAAACCTCACTAATTCCTAATCTTGGCAGACTCCACTTTCGCCCCTGACCAATTGTCATATACCAGCCTTTTCTGGATCACCTCAGACATTCCACCTAATCACCAGTCACTCCCAGCATTCTCATCTCCTCCTGATAGATCTTCATCTTTTAACATCTACTATATATTACATAAGGCCAGTGTGGTATAATGATTTGAGTGTTGGACTATGACCCTGGAGACCAGGGTTCAATTCCTTGCTTAGCCATGAAAATCCACTTGGTGGCATTGGGTGTGTCACACACTCTCAGCCCCAGAAAACCCTTCTGGCTGTAGGTTTGCCAGAAGTTGGAAACAACTTGTAGGCACTCAACAACATATATCAGCATATTTTGTCTAATAAATGCAACATTTTCCCTCACATTCCACAACATCACAGGACAATAGTAGAATTTCCCCTTTTGAAGTTCAGTGCCATACATGAATCAAGGCATGGCAGGTGTTACCCTGATTTCTGGGGGTCCCTTGGGGGGACCTCGATGTGCTCCACTTAAGGAAGGGTGGAGAACTTAAAGCAGTAGCGATACGAGAGGCAGGGTAACCTAGTGGAGTCTTTTTACCCAGTTTTTACAGGGTCAGACCAAGCCAAAAACCAGACAAATGTATCAAATACATGATTTTACTGAATGAAAATGTTCTCACGCCCCAGCACAATCACTCACTCACACAAGACCTATTAAGAAGTAAAAGAGTGGAAAAATGGATAGAGGACATAGAAAAGGGATTGTAGATGGGGTGATACTACACCTTTCCTGAAGTCTTTGGTCTGGGAAACAGCAAACAAAACAAAATTCAGCAAAGAAATGGCTGAGGAGATTCAACTAACAGAGTGGCAGTCTGTTAGCATGACAGGGAGTTCTCCAGAGAAATTCCCAAAAATTTGGACTACTTGTAGGGCAAACTGTACCTTAAGGGCAAATCCTCTCCCGGGAAGAACAATAGGTACCGCAAAGGAAAGGAAGGTCCACAATGGCAACTCGTTGTGCATGATGGTTTTATGGTGTATTTCAGGATCTTTGGTTGCAGTGGGTTGTAGTGTAAATGTATGAAGATGGTCCTTGCCTGGTATGATTTTTCCGGCACAAGTGCTCAACTTGGGGAAAACACACTAATCCCCTCAAGTTGGCTCCTCTGTGGCTGAGGACCCTTTGTTTACCGTGGATTTGCACAGCTTGAGGTCTCCTTGGGCTACGTGACTGGGGATTCTACTGGCCTGACCTATTTCTTGGTCGTTCGACCATTTTTGCCTACGTGCTTATCCGGGCAACCTCTCTGGCATGGTGGATCACATTTGATATTAAAAATTGTAAACCTCGGGATAGGGTGTGCCAGTGGGGTAACACAAGGAAGAGTGAAGCACCATGTGGTACAAAAAGATCCAAATTCTAGGTGGAGAGGAGCTCATGTGAGACTTTTATCTAATAGATAAAAGTCAAAGTTTGTTTGTCTGTGTCAGGTGAAGACCTCATATGATTGGCTGCCTAAGAAGATTCTGTGGAATCCTGGTGTTTGCAGTTTAGGGATGGGCCTTTAGAATTCTCAGCCAGAGAGCTCTTGGGCCTTAGTCAACTATGTCTGTCTGGAATAGGCCAGTTACTATGGAGATGAGGCCTAGCAGCAAGGAGGAGGGCAGTGTATTCCCTCAGGAACCCAACCTCTGTATGATAATAAGCCTGAATACAGATTGGATTGGGGAATATGGGGAGAAGTTACAGGTACTGGACAAGACAGTTTGGAGAATTAGAGACACAGGATCTCAAATCTTCCTAACAAGTGTTACCTATGAGAAAATAAAATCCTAGGCAACGCCAAGTATATATGCTAGTGAGGGAATAAAACCAGTGTTCCTCACCCTTCAACCCTTACTTAATTCAAAGTTTTCTCCTGTTATGTTTCCTTTTCGGCAAGGTTTAGGACAGGGCAGACATGTTGTGGCACTCCAGATGTTGTTGGAGAATACTTCCCATAATCTTTTATCATTGATTATTCTAGCCAAAGCTGATGGGAGTTGCAATTCAACTTGCGGGCAGGGGCTACAAGTTATTAGGGCAGTGGGCTGCCTGGGATCCACAGTGCCAGTGAAATACTTGGTGAGCTGCACAGTCAAAAAAATGTGAAACAGCTGACTTCCTGGAAGTCTATCCAACAGAAGTTTGTTGCTGTCCTTTCTTTGTATAGAAGGTATGGTAACCACTTACCTAGAAACAACACTATTTTGAAATATAATTTTAAAAGTGGAGTTAAGATTACAGATTTAATAATAAACATTATTTTGGAAAAATTGTCATTGAACCTCTGCGTGAGCAAATTCTCCTGACATTTCTGAACAATGTAAAGAGATGGCAGGCTATAAAAACCAGTGTCCCTTGTGCCTTTGTTGTAGAATGAATATAAAATCTCCTGTGAGAAATGAAATGTGGGGCTCATAATGTTCAGATATACTACTTACCTTTTCATATATATCATTCCACTCTACCCACGCACTTTGTTTTATGCCTATGTTCAGAAAAGAAAAAGCCTGTTTTATCTAGAATTCTTGGAATTGACTGTGAAAAGAAACACAGTGCATCATTTCCCAACTCTGATTTTTTTTATTAAAAAAAATGACTAGTTTGCTTATACATTCAGTTAACCTTCATGTAGTTTACAGGCCTTTGTTTTGCTTTCCTAATTTGAGTAAAGCAATTATAAAATATTTTTAAATAGAAGTGTGGGAAAATTTCCATTATACGTGAAAGTCCTGAATTCCTTTGAGAAAAGAAACTCAATTATCTCAGTAAGATATTTTATATGCTAAATTTGAAGGGCCATTCTCATTCAAATGAACGATCCCCAAATTTTTATTTTGGGATGTGTATATTGTTTTTTCTTTCTTTCTTGTAATGTTTTCAAATTAATCTTAAATACCATTTTTTGGAAGTAGCATGCAGAGTTTGACTGAACATCTAATTAAGGAAGTTCAGACCTGCAGCCTTAAATATATCCTTTGCTCATTTAGCATGGTAAAAAAAAACACTGTCTACATTCTTGTTCTTTGTTAATTCTGTCTGTTTAATAATTCTTTGGATTAATTTAACTTGTATCTTGGGTGACTAGAAAGCATTTTCAAAGTGGTTATTCAGTCAGTTCTTGAACTGTAAATATAGAACAGAGGTTTTGCTATTTGGTTATAACAACCCATTATTCCCTAAGGTTCAAAGAGATGCTTAGCAACAATGTACAATATGAATGATGGCAAACAGTCAAAATAGATGACTCATGGGGTTCTCTTTGTGACTGCTGTGACACTTGTCACTTAGGAATTACAAATGTGCCTTCACAAAACCTCCCTTGATAAAGGCACATGTAGCATCATAGGGCTAAAGCTTGAATGGGAAGCATGTAGCCTTCCAGATGTTGTTGGACTGCAGCTCCTCTGATTACTCACAATTGGGCATGCTGCTAATAGGGTTTGCAGTCCAGCAACATCTGGAGGGCCACCGTTTGACCACCTATAGGCAAAATGAACATCCATGCTGTTATGCTATCACTGTTGTTACTAGAAATCCCTGCTCACTGAGCACTTAAGACATTTCTGTTTCTTTCACACTAGACAGTTGTGGCACTTTTATATCACTTTTACTGATACGACAGCAGCATCGTATAGTGGTCTGAACACTGGACTAAAACTCTGGTGATCAGTATTTGAATCTCTGCTCAGCCATGGAAACCCACTGGGTGAACTCTCTCAGCCTCAGAGGCAGGCAAAGGCAACCCCACCCCAACAGATCTAGTCAGAAAAACCTCATAATAAGTTCACCTTAGATTCACCGTAAGTTGGAAATGACTTGAAGGCACCCAAGAACAAAGAATATCACTGTAACTGATATCAAAGTATTCTACGGAATTCTTAGAATTTATAGGTGGATGAGACCCTAGAGTTCTCTAGCACAGAATTCTAAATACCTCATGAAACTACAAATCCCAGGATTCCACAGGATGGAGCGATGGTAGTTAAAGTGGTACCAAAGTGCTATAATTGTGTAGCTGAAACAGACCCTGAAGAGACATAAAGCTACTGTTATTCTTTTTATCTCTTTCCTTCTTTAGATAAGTGCAGTGTGTGATACAGCAGTATTATTCTGTGCATTATTGCATCTCATCTTTATAATATAGGCTGTCGGGGTGGTGGTGGAACAGAGTTAGGAACAGCCTCGCGACTAAAGTGGCTGTTGCAGCACTTAATTTTGGCATTGTGGTCACACTTTCACTTCAAACAACACTTGCTTTAAGCGTGTTTTGGCTTAGAAACAAAGGGCACGTTCCTTGTTTTTAAATAGAATTGTGGCCCTTTTATGGTGTCACTGCTGTGTCACTGAAATTTGGTGGAAGTGTAGTAGTGGCATTTGCTACAAAAAGCAGGGAGGGCACAAAAAATTGTGTCTTAGATATCAAGAAGTAGAGGAAGGCTGAGAGACACAGGTTGATAACAGCTTTGTTGTAATATTCAGTGCAATTCTTTGTACTATCCTACATTATTTTTGAGATTATGACCTGTAAAGAAGAGTATAGACTCAACCAGAGGTAGTACAGGAAATTTAATTTGTTAGCATGGTGTCACCCAGGTTTTTCACTTGAAACAGCATCTTTATGCAAAATCAGGCTTTATATAGATCACTTCACATCCAATAGACACTAGAGTGGCTAGCAAATTTCCGCTCTTCTTTTTAACAGGCACGCTTGCTGAAAAGTTGGATCTTTAATGGACTGAACACGAATTTAACTCTAAGAGGATAGGCTTTTTGATTTCTTGAGTATGTTTGCTTTTTATGTCATTTGATAGTTTTCTCACTTGCTAGAGAAGAGTCCATCATGTATTTCAGTGATAAAATGTCTAGGGGCTGAATCCAGATTTGTCCCTGTTAGAGTACTGTAGTACCATTGAAATCAGTAGGATATAAGGTAGTCATGACCACTTTAAGGCCAATTGATTATTAGAGGTTCTGCTTTAAGTTTGACTATGTCTAGATTCAACCCCAGACTTGTGTCAGATATGATTATAGCTTTCATCAGTTAACGGATCTCACACAATTATTTTGGCATCTGAGGCAGAAGTTCTCACAAGCACATTTCTCCATTCCTCTAGGTCGGAGCTAAAGGAAATAAATAATCACTTGTTCTTCTTTCACAGCCCCAAAGGTGCTGCCTGAAGAGGCCATTCTTCTTCTGGCTAAAGCCAGAGCCAGCCTGGTTTTGACCTCTGCACTCAAGTGCTAGATCTTGTGCCAATGCTTTCAGGATTCTCCCTCAAAGATAGTTTCTACCTAGGACCTGGTAGTGTACCTCCACAACATCCTGCAGCTTTTACCAGACCATACCTTCCAATTAGAGATGTAAAATTTCCGAAAATTTTGAAGCCATGGGGGGAAAAGTTTTCCCCCATTTTTTTCAGAAAAAAATGGAAATTTTTGGAAAAATTGAAAAAATGCAACATTACTTTTTACAGATTGAAAGTCACTCTGTTACTTTGGGAATGTAAAATATGACTAAGTACAATTTGATTTGGTATAAAATTATCACAGTTGGTATGTTAAAAATATAGTGTATTCAAACAATTATCACAAACAGAATTTACTTATATTTTTTTAAAAAACTTATTTGTAACAAATGGAGCAACAGTCTCCTGAACTATGGAACTTCTTTGTTTTTGCTAATTAATGTGGAGCATGAAAAAAAAATTAAAAAAAGAAGAAACCATCAACATTAATAACAAAGGAATATTTATATTTCCTCTCCACAGTTTCAAATAGACATAAAGCACCCATTCCTATTAAAAGAACTGAGGGGGGGGTGTGAAAAGGAGGAGGGAGGGACAAAGTGCCCCCTAAAGGAAGAAATGCCTCTTGCTCTTGCATAGGAGAGTTCAGATTGTAACCTGGAACTTGCTTGTCCTCAGCGCACAGAAATTAGAATAATCTGATACTGTACATAGTTTTTAGAAATGATTTGGAGAATATGTGAAGATCTTGTCTTAAATTTTTTATTCATCATGCTAAAATAAAACATTTCATAATTGATTTTCTTCCTTTTCCCAATTTTTCCAATTCTTTGGGGGGAAAAAAGGCTTCAGAAAAAACAACAACCCCAAAAAAAGTTTTTTCCCCAAATTTTTCCATTTTTTTCCCGGGCCGTCAAATCTCTGCTTCCGACATTTTATGACTGAAATGTAGGATGCATGTGACCAAGCAACATCAGAGTGTAGTCAAGATAGCAAAAGTAATTAATGAGAAAGAACACACATGTTAGGAGAGACTGCAGCAGTTTGCTTTTGCCTAAGCCCACTGAGAAGAGTGAGACTCTTCCCCATCCTCTCTCCTTCCCCTGCTCAGTTAAACAAATGGAAGCTACTTTTGCAGTTTGAACTCAGTTTGCAGTAACTGAATTAAGCTGAGAACAGAAAGCGGAAGGAAGAAAGACAAACTGGGACATTTTGAAAGCAGCTGAAGAAGTGGAATGACAGAGGATTAAGTAGGACTGTTCTTGCCAAATTGGGACAGTTGGGTGGTTTGCTGGAGTCAGCAGTACTTCCTCCTGTTGTCTCCCCCTTAAAATCTGCTCTGAAGCACTGAAAAACTCTCTGAGGTAGAGTGTTGGCACCACAGTGGGCTGCATCAAAATGGGGAAGAACGTCCCACTTTCACTGGTATTGGATATTGACCTACTCAGTTGGATCTTGTCTTATATCAAAATATTCCTTGCTGAAGAGAAAAAACTATCTCCTTTTGACTATATTCTGGGACGAGTTAAAAAGGTGATAAAAATGGGATTGTGTGTATAAATGTTCAGGATATATAAGTGGGTAAAAAGAGAACAGTTAAGGGAGAAGAATGTTTTCAGCAACAAGGGAATAAGCTGCCTTTGAATACTGACATGACGGCTGCAACTGCAGGTCTCTGGCATGTAAACTTCACCTTTATTTCATGAAGAGTTAATGGTCTGTAGCTGAACATTTGCATTGCTGATGGATAAGGCATTGTTATTTATTTAACACAGAATTATTCTACTGTTAATATGTAGGAGGTTGCCCCCCCCCAAAAAAGCTGGAAATAACAACTCAGCATTCAATTGTTTTTTATTTCTGACATGTACCCAGAGATTATGTTGGCAGCAGTCCCCCCAGCTGAATTTGGTTGCGTTATTCATTCCAGAACAATAGAAAAGTCAGTCTGCAATCAAAAGGGAAATCAAGTAGAGGAAAATAAATGTTAACAGCTCTAGTGTGCTGGGATTGAAAACAGGGAGTCATGGGGAAAATGCCAGGAAGAAAAAAGGTAGAAAGTAAAATAATGACAAGAAACACAATCTTAAAAAGGCAACACTGCAGCAATAGGAAGGAAAAAAAAGCTTATGACAGGGGAGCTGTATACAAAGAGATGGCTTATCTCAGTATTATCCCAGTATTGTGAGAACAAATGAAGTATTTCTCTCTGCAAAAGTTGTAGTTTTTGTATTCAAATGGTAGTATACTTGGTGTAGTAAAGCCAGGTCTTTTAGGGTCTAAAGTACAAGGACTTTTAGAATGACATGGGGGAAAATTTCATTTCAATTTGTTTTCAAAGAAATTTGCTAGTATTTGCAAATTTCTTCATATTCAGGAGGAAGGCAACTTGATGTTTATAAGGTAAGTGAGAAAGGAAATCTGTCAAGCTGTTTCCCTCCCCGCTTATTGACTGACAGAACACTCTGTGTCCTATGAGAGGAGTGTTAGTTCAGAAACATTTGCTTTATAGCAAGAATGGACAACTGCTTTTAGACCAAGGAGTAAATTCAATTTTTGCAAAGTTCTCAGGGGCTGCATTCCAGTGATGGGCAGGGACAAATATAAAATGGTTGGACCAAAAATACAAGTACTGTATTTGCCAGTGTATAAGACGTACCAGCAATATAAGACACACCCCATTTATACAGCAGCAAATACTGTTTACCAGTGTATAAGACACACTGGCGTATAAGATGCACCCCATTTTCAAACAGTATTTTTTGGGGGAAAAGTGAGTCATACACCAGCAAATAGGGCATATTTTGCCTTAAAGCTCTTGCTGGTAGTTCCCAAGCCTTAAGAGACAGATGTCAGCCTTTTAGAATAGGATAAAGCAATCAAAAGTTGGGAATCTATTGACAGCCCCAAAGGAAAAGAGGCATGGCCTCCTTGAGATCCTAGAGAGATGGATTGAGAAGGGTCTGAATGGTCATATTTGAGTTCTGGAGCTAAGGTTTCCCACCACTGCTTTTATGCAGAAGGTCCCAGATTCTGTGCTTGAGATCTTCACTTAAGAGGATCACATAACAAGTGATGGGAATGACATTTGTGCAAGATATGGGGAAACATTGCTGGCCCATACTAGTCTGTATGTACAAACAGACTGATTTTTTACACAGCAGCTTCCAGTGCTCAATCGTTTTCCTGGTCACTTCAGTAAAATGCTGCCTTTCCATCCTAATGTCTTAGTACTTCTGAAGTTTTATCTTGTTTCTGGTTTATGTGATCCAGGTCAGAGCATCTTAAGGTCAGTGACCATAAAGAGGCCCAACACAGGAGGATATCGAGGAGAGAGTTGTAATGTGTTATGTGGTACCTTAAACACCAGCATGTTTCATTTAGTAGAAGCATTCATGGACCACAGCCAACTTCAAAAGAGAAGAGGTGAATTAGGCTGCTATTCATGAAAGGCTATGTCAAATAAAATTTGTTAGACTTCTTGATTCTGCAAGATTCTTGGTTCTTTTTCCCACAACAGACAAATATGTACCTTCCTGGAAGTTTGAGGGTGTGTTCATAACAGAAATTACAAATATATTTGTGGAAACCGTGAAGTATAATATCCAGTGTTCAAATGATACTTTGGATCAAGCTTATCATATAGTAGGAGGCAGTTTTGGCTTTCTCCTAATACAAGACTCAATATTATTTATTCCAGAGTCTTCTGACTACTATGGGTGTTCATACTATTGGTATTCATACAAATGCTGTATCAGGTATTGTTCCTATTGATCGGTACTTGCATTACTGCATTTATTTAATTTGTATTTGACATTATTGGGAAAAGCTTAAAGAGAAAAAAAAGTTTCCAATTATTATTCCTTGGTGGACTAAGAAAAACATAACGGCAGTGCAATTTTATAGTGTTAAGTCTTGATTGCTCCCCCAAGGCAAAGTCTGGCCAAACCAAGCAATGTATTGTGGTAACTACAATGCTACACTCATACTGATGGGATCAGAGTTCCACATTGCCATTTGTTTGCAAAGCTTGTAAGGGGACTTTGAATAAATCACTGTCTGTTAGCCTGGCTTACCACACAAAAATATTGTAAAATATGAAAGCCGTACCTTTTGCTCCTGGTGGGAAGCAGAGCAAGGAGGGAGGGGAGAGAGAGAGAGAGAGAGAACGGAACAAGGGACTGCATGTTTGCATGCAAACACACACACAGGGACATGTCAAAGTGCATAGATTCAGTGTGGTGTAGTGGTGAGAAGTGCTGGATTGGGATTTGAATCCAACACTGGTGCTGAAATCCCCATTCAAGACCCCACTGAGCCATGAGACTCTACTAATTGGCCTGGACCAGTCACAGCCTCTCATTGCAACCTGCTTGACAAGGTAGTTGCTATAAGGGTGAAACGGGGAAGAGAGACACTTTGAGGTCCATGGAGGAAAAGTGAGACTTAAATGTAATAGTGCCAACAGGAGTAGCAACAACATTAACATAGCACCCAATGCTAGTTGGTTACTTTTACACTGAAAAAAAAAAGAGAGAGAGAGAGAAAGAGAGAGATGCATTCTTCCTGGTAGCAAAATTAAACAGAAATGCATTAGTAAGCTAATCTAATGGGGTTTGCCCTGATGGATAGCTAAGTAAAGAGATCTTATATATTTGAAAGCTTAGGTGTGTTGTTATATCAGTGTGATAGATAATTACATCAAAAGGTGACTGAAAATAAGATCCTCCACAGGACATGATAAACATGTTAACATGTTATACCTGATAACTGATATATTCATTCAGAAATCCAGCTCCCCATTATACATTGTTAGAGGTTGGGTTCTACCTGTTGCCTGGAGTCTAGCCGTTCAGGTACCAGCAAGAATGAGAGAACAGGCTCAGACAGTTAACACTCCTTATGCTGCCCGTCCAGATACAGATTGGGAGATTAGAGAAGCAGCTGGCTGCCTGAAGTGCAGTTGAAGGGAAGTGACATTGATAACAAGTTGTTGACAGTGAAATGAAAGAAAATAAGGCAGGAAAATGACAGGCATTTCTGTGGATAAATGAAAGATGTCTAGGTTTTTGTGAAGCAAACAGCTTACCTTAGTGAACCATTGGTTTCTGTACTACTCACTATCTGCCCCCAACAGAAGTGCCCTGCCTTAGGTAGATGCACTTGTACGTTGGGGCTTCTGGGGAGGTGGGGTTTGGAGTCAGTGTTAAAGGAAATTTCCTTTTTCACACCATTGTCTCCTGAATCCATGACCTTATTTCCTGAAGAGAAATCTGACCCTGTGGTCACAAGAAGAGATAAGGTTATGGCAGTATAAAAACAATATGTAGTTGGAACTTCATTCTGTCATTGTGATTGGGAGGTTGGGTATAAACAATGCAGTTGTGAAGAAACCACTGGAGTACAGTATGGGGGATTTAGTGGCAATATATCAGAGATAGACAGAAAATAGATTGGGAACTACTAACAGATTTGTGAGTGACTTACAGTAGATTGGCAAGGATTTCTCTGTGGTAGTTGTTAAGAACAATAAAATCCTCCTCAGGCTGCAATTCTGAACTGAAGAAAGTTTAGCTAAACAGGAGTGAATGTTTGTGAAGATCTATCATTTGCAAGTTCTGATAATTTTTTCTTTATAATATTTTTATTAAAACAACTGTTATTCACATTACATACTTGTACTGTCATATTTTCAAATTAAAAAAACAAAAAAAGCAAGCTTATTTACCATGTTATCATACAATCTATCCATTTCTCTTATAACTTCCCCTCAACTCTTGATAGAACCTCTATTTAAGTAACTTATCGTGATCTCAATAAACATAAATTCTCTAATGTAGACTGGCTTCTTTAAATTACATATTATAGTATACGTATTACCTATTATAGTATACAGATCTATTTCTCATCATATCCATATACAATTATCCAGCTATTCAACTCCTTTAATATCTATATCCAGTTTTCTTCTATTACTGTCTTAATTGATCTCAAATCATCATGTTTTTTTGTCTGCCTTTTATCCCGCAGATTAAGTGTAAGGTCTTCTAAAATAATAAATCGTAAAACCTTCTGTATCCATTCTTGTATTTCCGGTATTTCCTCTTTTTCCAATATCTAGCATATACAATCCTGGCAGCCGAAACCATATACAGAATTATATATTCATATCTATTATATTTCTTATCAATCTGATGCAACATATTTAAAAGATATATTTCAGGTGTCATAGGCAACTCTGTTTGTAAAATTTCTGTCATTGACTTGTGAATATTTCTCCAATAAACCTTAGCTTTACAACTCTTCCACCACATGTGATAAAAGGTTCCGTTTTCTTGTGAACATTTCCAACATGCTTTATTTTCCAACTTGTATATATTTGCAAGTTTTGATGGATCTAGGTACCATCTATGAAGCATTTTTATGTAATTTTCTTTTAAATTCTGAGCTAATGTAAATTTTTGTGTATTAGCCCAGCTTTTTCCCCAATGTTCCAGGTTTATCGTATGCCCAATATTCTGTGCCCAGACGATCATAGATTCTTTTATTCTCTCAGTTTCTAATTCCATATCCAGTAAATATTTATATAAGTGTAATGTTAAATGTTCCTTTTTCTCAAATACTATTTTCTCCCATTCGTTCAGTTGAGGGTTTGTCTCAATTCCTTCTAATTTAAGATCCATTTTAAATTTTTCCTTTAGTTGTATATGTAGGAACCATTGACAATCCCAACCTTCTTCTGCCAATTCTTCTCTTGATTTGATTCTTTGATTTCCTTTGGAATCTGTAATTATCAAATCTCTATATGTAAGCCATCTATCAAATGGTTGTTTTGTTCTTCCCATCAAAGCCTCTTGGGGTGACACCCATAACGGTATTTTCAAATATATTTTCTTCTTCCAAAATTTCCATATTCCAAATAATGGTTTTCTTATATAATGATTCAGAAATTCTTTATCAGCCTTTGAATTTTGGTACCAAAGATAACCATGCCATCCGAATCTCAGATTTGATCCTTCAAGATTCAGTACTCTCTCATTCTTCAATTCCATCCAATCCTTAATCCAATTCATTCCGTTCGCAAGGAAGTATAATCTTAAATCTGGGACGTTACAGCCACCTCTTTCTTTCCTATCAGTCAGTATTTTCCATTTAATTCTTGGTTTTTTAGCCGCCCAAATGAATTTTGTTAAGTCTTGTCTCCATTCTTTAAAGTATTTAAAATTAGTAATAATGGGTAGATTTTGAAACAAATAGTTGATCTTTGGGAGAATCATCATCTTAATTGTTGCCATTCTACCCATTAGTGAAAGGTTTAATTTAGACCAACTTTGCAAATCTCTTTTGATCTCTCCCCATTTCTTGATATAATTATTCTCAAATAATGCATTATTCTGTTTGGATATTATAATTCCTAAATAATTAATCTTTTTCTTTTCTTTGATGCCGGTTCTTCATTCTATTAATTCTATTTCATCTCTTCTCATATTTTTGGATATAAATTTTGTTTTCTCCTTGTTAATTTTAAACCCGGCTATTTTTCCAAATTCTTCACAGATCTCTAAAAACTTTAATACACTTGATTCCGGGTCTTCAAGAAATACTACCAAATCGTCTGCGTAAGCCTTCAGTTTGTATTCACCTCCTTTTATTTTGGCTCCTTTAATTATCCCATCCATTGTTATCTTCCTTAATAGAACTTCCAGCACCATGATGAATAATAAAGGGGAGAGCGGACAGCCTTGACGGGTACCTTTCCTTATATTTATCAGGTCGGACTTATCTCCATTAATTAATAATTGAGCTTTGCAGTTGAGATATATTTGTTTTATCCAAATTATGAACTTTTCTCCACAGTCAAGTCTTTTTAATAATCCAAATAGAAATTCATGATCCACATTATCAAAGGCCTTTTCGGCATCTACGAAGATCATCATGCATTTTTTCTCGTTATATTTTCCATAATATTCCAACATATTAATCACCGTCCGGATGTTATCTCTGATATATCTCTTAGGTAGAAATCCACTCTGATCTTCGTGGATCATTTCTTGTAGTATGAATTTTAGTCTATTTGCAAGTATTTTTGTAAACACTTTATAATCAATATTTAGTAGAGATATCGGTCTGTAACTGTTAGGATTTGTCAGATCTTTTCCCTCCTTTAATATTAAGGCTATGTTAAGGTTATGTTCTGATAATTTTTAAAGCCTTGAAAACTGAGTTTGTATGTATGTGTGTATGTGTTTTTGTTTTGTTTTGTTTTGTTTGTTTATACCAGGCTCTAATGAAATTTGGCATTCCAGTTAAGGGAGAGGGGAGGAAAGCAGACTCTACAAGGCCTGAGGAGAGAAAAGAAAAAAGTGGGGAAACCATTCCTCACATCTCCCTGCTCCCTACCACCAGGCAGTTTTTCCCCCATATGGGAAACTGGAGAATATGAAAAAGAATCATAATCCCCCCTCTTTTGTAATGAGTAAAATGCTTAAGGCAATGTTTTACTCACTCAAAATGCCAGGAACTGCATAATGTGATGATTTATATGTAAGTTAGACTACAGAAGTTGAGAATGATAATTCCTGTGTATACCATACATGTATACAACACTCATATATCGAAGATGCATTTCTTCACTTAATGGGTGCTGCAACTTTAGTGAGAGGGTGTTGGTCTCAATTCTTGTGATGATACCTTATTGAAGAGTGCAGTATGTTCAGTACACTGTTAGATTTACAGTGTGCCCTCCATATATGTGGGGGTTCTGTTCCAGGAACTCCTGTTTAAAACAAAGAACACCAAGTATTGCATCCTGTTATAGCAGATGAATGCAACTTGTGTGAGCCTGCTGCATCCATTGAGTATGAAGGATATTATGCTTCATGGAACATCACATTCGTTTATGCCGAAGTTATGGTTACAGTGGGACCCCTGTACGTCCAAATGTGCTACAAGCCTAATCCAAACTATTGTGACAGAACAAAATTGTTTCTGACCAAATAATGTACTTTATTTTGTTTAGTACAAAATTTGTGGTTTCTCTTTGGCCCTTTTCACACGTGGGTGGCGGAACGGGGCAAGCCACACCAAAACGGGGCTTACCTTGTTCTGTCACTGCGCGGAGCAGCTCATTTCGCTGCTCTACACGCAGCAGCGTCCTGCGGCGTCCTCGGCGCCCGGCAGTGCCCAAAATGGCAGATTTTGACTGGCGGAGCCTCTCCACCAATCGGAGAAGCTCGCCAGCCGGAAATCCAGCCCCCTGCCCGATCTGCAGGGATGCCCTTTTGCGCGTCCGTAAATCCATACGGGCGCTGCGATGGGGCTGGACGGGGCTGGTTTTTCAAAAGCACGCGGCGGCGCCACTTGCAGGTGCCCGACCGCAGATTGGCGTGTGGATTTACTCGCAAGTAATCCACCCCAATTCGCGTAATGGTGTAGACGACCTCTGTGGAGGTCGATCTACACCGTTTTTTTAACCCCATGTGAAAAGGGCCTTTGTTTCCTCATTCTTAAATGGTAAAAACTATGTGTTTAAGGTAGCAGAAAGTGCAGTAGTTGGTAGCACTCTCTGTAGCAGAGGGTAAATTCATAATTCGGTTTGTGCAATCCAAGGTTTTAATATTTTTAACATTTTAAGATGTTATAAATATGCCAACTAACATAGTTTTATATGTCAATATATACCAATTAAGCATTTTTTGTTGCTAAAGCAATCAAATAAATTTGGGTTGATTTGGTGTGAAAATAAGCAATGCATATATGTCAGTTTTTCCCAGAATTTTAGAGTTTTCATGCCATTTCCCAGGAAGGAAAAAAAAAAATTCTCCATGGCTTTATAATTTGGAAATTTTATATCTTTAGTTTGTCAACCCTTATAATACCATCCTCATGCTTGATGACCTATCCAGAGAATGATTTTACATCTTCAGTCTTGTTTAAAGAACTGCATGACATTGTAAAGTTGTTGTTTTTTCAGAAGCTCCCTTAGCTCCTGCTTTGATTGGGATCCTATCCCATGGTTTTAGTCTTCAAAATCCTCCTTTCTCCTGCTGCTTCTGTAATGAAAGCAAATCTTTGTAATGGCCACTTACAGTTAGCTTCAACAGCTCATGTGATTTACTTTAAATTAGAGCAAATGATGGAGCAAGGCATTGCAGTTAATGTGTCCTTAGCTTCTTTATTTTAATTGCTATGTATTTGTGAACTTTATAGAATTAAAAAATTAATATGACCTGTACTAGAATCCCATGAGGATTTTCTCCAAAGTAAATCCTGCTATGTACTGGCCTAAAATCCATAAAGGCACCAGATCCTGTCTGATCTGGTAAGCTAAGTAGAGCCAACTCCAGTTAATACTTAGATGGGACACCACCAGTGAATGCCAGGTAGGCTGTATTTCAGAAGACAGACCTTCCAGAATGACTGAGTATTCCTTGCCTAAGAAAACACTATGAAATTCGTGGGGTTAACAGGCTACAAGGCACATACCCACATACAAATCCCTCTGTGTTTAGTGGGGTTACACTCTAGTTATAGTGTTCAAGACAAAGCTTTGTTTTACCAGCAGCAAATGTTCCTTCTAGATATTTATTGGTATGTAAGCCATGTAGAACATTGTTGTGTAAATAAATATTTGCCCGTAGATTCATTTCTGTTCTTAAACAGTAGCAGGCTTGTCAAATGTGACAGTGCTCTCCATCTCTGCTTACTGCGTTTTTGTAATAAAACGGGGTAGTCTCTCTCAGTTATTAATATTATTTATTTCTTCTGGCTCCCCTGTTAGCTATTTTCTTGCAAAACAGACCTGAGATCTCAGCAAATGTTTGTATCGCATTCTGTGGTCAAACTCAACAGCAGTCAACATGCTCAGCACTTGGATTTACTGTCCAGTAATAGAAAAGAATAGCAAATAATAAAACATGGAGACTGCAGTATGAGAATTTTCCCCCTTTCCTTTCTTCCCTACTCCATGCTTCCTCCCCATCCCCAACTCTCTCCCTCCTCCCAACATTTGGCAAAGAGGCCATCATGCCCCCATTGTGAAGTCTTCTGTGGGGCCAAGTGCTCTTGAAGCTAAATCTCAGCTACAAAAGTTAACGAATGATCATAATCCAGTTAGTCTCTAAAGTGACAACCATAGTTTTGGTCTTTCTGTGAAAAACAATAGTTTCATTCACATTCATATATACGTATATGAGAATACATGTATCAGTTGTGAATTCTCCACTCCTAGCTGCAAAAGGGATGCATTTGTGTGACAGTTGTGATTGGACCATGTCTAATGAAGTACCTCTGTAACAACTGTTCTATCACAGCAGAGTACACAATAATTTTAGTCTCCTTATGAAGTAGATGGAGTTTGACAGCTGACATTTTGTGCAAATTCAATGTGTCTCTCAGTTATCAGTTACACCTACAACAGTGGTGTACAAAAGTGCCCACTCTCTCAGCCTCTGAGGCAGCTAAAGGCAAACCCACTCTGAACAAATTTTGCCAAGAAGACCTTGTGATAGGTTCTCCTTAGGGTGCCACAAGCTGGCAATAACTTGAAGGCCCATGGCAACAAGAATAGAGCCCACAACAGATGACAAGTGCAAGAGAGGTGATTTGAAAACATATGGAGTTAGAGGTGTTTTTTTTTTTTTAAAGGCAGTTTTATTGCTTCCAATGTCCATGTAATTTGGCATAAAGTGGGTAGGGATATTGTAGTGTTGTAGAAAGCCCAGACTGTTGACAGGAGAAATTGACCTAGTCCATGTGTTGAGTGACCATGGGGAGAAGAAAAAAAAAGGCTAACATTGCTTGTACTGTCCTTAGCTAACAACCTGGGGCTGCAACTGGTAGACGTCTCAATTAAATGCTCTCTTTGTGCCCAAATCCCCAGGGCTTCTTAAGGAGCTTCCACCTGATACTTCCAGGAAGCCTATCATCCAGCTGTAAGCTCCAGTGCTATTGTTTCTGACCAGCTGACCGGTATAGGTTATGATATTGATAAAGGAAAAAAAAACAATTGTCTGACCTAAGACAGATAAGAAAAATCCAGATCTGTATTTTGAAGAGGAAGTTAATTAAACATTTTAGATTTCTTTTTTTCAAATTCTTGATAGTATTAGTTGCATAAAAGAGTACTTTATTTTTCTTTCTTTTCCTTTCATCTAATTAGAAAGATGCTTAACATATCTTCTCCTATTGGAGCAAAGGTATATAATAAAAAAAGATTAGAAAATTAGTGCCTTCTTACTATAGGTATAGTAGCAAATTCTTTTCAGCTAAAGCTTATCTCAGATTATAAAATGAAATGTGGGGATGTCTCTTTCTTGAAGGTAAAGCCTACACATCCCAAAATGTAGTTATTATACTTAACATCTTAGTTTTATGGGATTTTAAATAAGTGAATTCATTAACTGTCCCAATACTCTTTTACAGCTTTTGTCAACAAGAGAAGTTGCCAATTACTTTCCAGTCTTGTGTGATGCCTAAGGAATGCCAGGTCTCAGAATGGTCCGAATGGACCCCATGTTCCAAAACATGTTTCGATATGACATCTCCTAAAGGTAATCGTACAAGAACACGGACCATTAAGCAGTTTCCTATTGGCAGTGAAAGTGATTGTCCAGAATTAGAAGAAATGGAACAGTGTGTATCTCAAGGAGATGGAGTGGCTCCATGTATCATGTAAGTATTAACAGTTCCCGAAATCTTGATCATTGCATAAGCCCAAGGCTTTTAGGCTGAACTAGCCATATAGGAGCTGCTGCATTAACCCTCCTTCCTGTGCTGTCATTATAATGTGAATAGCCCAAGGCCATATTACAAGCAAATAAGTAATGGGTGGATCTCATTATTAACTGAATGTTAACACTGTCACAGATTGAAACTATGGCATAAGTTCCTTCTTTATAGCTCTTGGCTTCTCATACTACCAAGTACAGCAGGAAGTAATGGTGCTGCTTTAGCTCTCATGGCCATCAGAATAATGTATACAATAGTTTCCTTCAAGTTGTATTTGTTTGAAGATAATTTCTGATTTTCCACTGGGAAGGCACAGTTGTTTTGTATAAAGGAAATAAGTGTATCAATAAAGTTGTTCAGAGCTAAATAAATAAATAAATAGGATGAATGATTGGGTCATTATGGATTGCCAAGGCAAGAGGTATTTTGAGGTATGTGCTATGTTAATGAGAGCCAGAGTGTTGGACTATGACTCTAGAGACCAGATTTGGATCCCTGCTCAGCCATGAAACCCATTAGCTAACTTTGGATAAGTCACACTTTGTCAGTCTTAGAGGAAGGCAAAGCAACTCCCTGCCCCCGAACAAAACTTGCAAAGATGGAGTCACCTTAGAGGTGCCATACGTTAGAAACGACTTGAAGGTACACAACACAGACATTGTGTTAGTGACAGCTTTCCTGCTTCCTTTCTTTCTTCCCAAAACTTCTGATTAGCTGGAAGAGGAGAACTTCTGCTCCCATTTCTCTTCACAGTGCATCTTGAGTGACACTAGATAAATAAATATCATAAAACCAACAAGTAGACATCACTGCATCTCCTGCCTCCTGTGCCTGTTGCTTCTCTAAAGAAAAAGTACCTCTTTGTGCCTTTCTGTGTGACACTTTGAAAGCTGAGTGACACTTTGGAAGACAAGTAATATTGTAATTTTTTTACAAATTTTTTTTACAAATTTTAATTTGTAATTACAAATATTGTAATTTTTGTTAAGTGTAGTTATAGTTCAAAATTGAACTTTGAGAATGAATACTATGTAGTTCTCATTATGGATGTAATGTTCTCAGGTGAAGTCCGTTGGCCAAAGTACAGAACATGTCTTCAACACAGAGATTGGTAGGCAGGAAGCTAAGCAGGGTCAGCCCTGGTTAGTACTTGGATGGGAGACTGTTGATGAATACCAGGTGCTGTAGGCTGTATTTTAGAGGAATGAACTGGCAAAACCACCTCTGAGTACCTTGCCTTAAAAATCCCTATGAAATTCATGAGATTGCCATAAGTCAACAGGGAACTTGGCACACATGTGTACAAAAGAGAATGTTACCAGTCTGTTCACATCTCAGCAGCTCAGCCAAAGGCATGAGAAGGCTCACAAGTGGCAGAGGATAGTCAGATTTTATCCATTCATGTATCCTTAATAAAGTAACTACTGGCTCTAGAAAGTAAATATGCTACATATAACAGGAATTGAATCCATGTTGCTTTATGCTGGAGGAGATTGTTGCCTTATTTAGGATGTGTTGTAAGCTGGAATCTTTATTTACGAACTGGCAATATCAATCAATTTGGGGAGCATTTAGGAACTCATGAGTGTATTTGTTAAACAAAAGTGGTGTTTTCCACAGAAGGTTTTGCAGCAGAATCTCAGTCTTTGAACTACAGTGTATACTGAAGAATAAAAGACCTGATGTACAAGACTGATAAATATTCCTTAAGCATCCTGGTGTCTTCAGCAGCTGATCAGTAGGGGGAAAAATCGAAAAGTAGCAGTAAATAAATTATTCCTACTTAGAGCATGTATGATGTGACAGCAGTTTAGATTCACATTATTTAGACTGTAGCTTCTAACTGTGATTAATATTAGCATAAACACACTAGGACTTAAATCCTGTCGTTATTTCTAAGTAGAGTAGATCCACTGAGTCAAAGCTAACTTGGTAAGTCAACACCTACGTAAGTTCTGCTGTTTTAAAGCATACTCTAGTTTGGACTAACAATTGCAGCCCAGGAATCTATTAGTGCCCCTGCCCCCTGCCTTTCTTCTTCTTGTTTTTACTGCCCTGGAAGAAAATTAGGGGGCTAATCCACATCTACACAGAAATAAGCCCTGTTGAAATCAATAGGACTTATTTCAAGGCAAATGTGTAAAGAGACTACAGTTTTAGAGACACACTTTTGATTATGTTATTTTTGGTACTATTATCTTTGATATTGAGACATTGCCATCTCTCTCTCTCTCTCTCTCTCTCTCTCTCTCTCTCTCTTATATATATATATATATATATATATATATATATATATGAGAAAATATATAATTCTCCATCTCTTATGGCCTCTGGAAATATTTCCCTTGATACCGATTTAAACTACTCATTGCATAGAGCCTCTGGTGACATTTTATAAAGCTGACTGAAATTTTTAACATCACTGATCTTCTTTCTGTATGCACAGGCTGATTGGGAAACTCACAGCTTTTCGTCATTCAGCATGGTTCGTCTGGGAGACTATAGCATCCCAGTACAACCTACATCACCTGGTCACATAAAAAAAAGGAGGAAGGGAGGAAGGAGGAGACAAAGGACATGATGGGAAGAATGTGTAGGGTGGGAAAGGATGGACAGGGACAAAAGCTAGAATTATGCACTGATGTGTAAAATCAGGCTTTTATGTTACTCAAGAAAAGGAAAGGGTCAACCCAAGATGTTTTGCTGCCTGAGGCAGAGCAGCAAATCTCTCCTGTACCTCAGTTAAAGTGCGTAGTATCCTAAGCCATTCAAACAATTTTAACGCGTGAGGCAGAAAATGTCACAGATGTCTTTCCTTCTTTTCCTAGCAGTTAAATATATATTATTAATCCATTATGTTATTAATTATTAAATAACACTTGGCTGCCTGTGAAGCCAAAAATTGGTTTCCTGGGGCATTTGCCTCATTCTGCCTAATGGCAGAGGTGGCCCTGCAAAGATACGTTGGATATTTCTTGTTCTCGTCCCCTGTGCAGCTGTTAACTTTTTCAGTGCATACATATCATGATTTTCTTTGTATTTTCATTGAATCATTTGATTTGAAATTACAGTGTCACCTTGGGTGCCCAAACACACAGTTTTGCTCACTTGTAGTCTACATTTTTTTTCCTTAGTGCAAAGAACAAATAAATGGAATCATGCAATTATTCATTTCATAATTACCTGTCCCTTTTCCTGTGTAGTGAAAAAAAATTCTTTCCATAATTAAATGCCATTTAATATAACTAGAATTTCCTTCCAAATGAAGGAAACTTTTGGATTTCGTGCAGTGTAACACAATGTTCTTGTTGCACATGTTTACTCAGAACTAAATTCCATTGTGTTTAGTTCAAGTAACTCTCTGAGGACTGTACATACATAGGACTGCTGCCTTTGTATGAAGTTCTTGTTGAACTTTCATTGATCTTAAGTTGTGATTCACTTCCCCCAATGACTTCATTGGAATCTAAAGTTCACCTAATGTCATCTGGATTCAACCTCCTTTAGTAAAATAACAAATATGTCTTTGTGGTCTAGCTCTGCTACTAATTTGGGCAAAAACATGATACAACATTAGGCTGTGTTCTTTATGACATCCTGAATGAAATTAATTTACTGTGTGCTCAAAAATAAAGTTTGTTGATTGACAGTTTCTCTCGTTCAGGTATGGCTGGAGAACCACAGAGTGGACAGAATGTCGCATTGACCCTTTACTTAGCCAGCAGGATAAACGAAGAGGGAATCAAACCGCTCTTTGTGGAGGTGGAATTCAGACTCGGGAGGTCTATTGTGTGCAAGCTAATGAAAATCTCCTCTCCTATTTAAATACTCTCAAGGAAAAAGAAGGTATGTTATGAATCTCTGACACATAAATTATGTAAACAAAACCTTCCACTATAACCTTTTCCTTCAAATTAATATCATATTTCATTTATAAGACATAAATGTTTTCTGAGTTGTAACACTGATGCAAGCTATTGCCATAGTGGCTAAGGGCTGTTTTACAATACACAATTGTAGCGCTATGATTTCACTGTAACTGCTATGGCCACATCCTGTGGAGTCATGGGATTTGTAGTTTGTGAAGGGGTATTTAGTATTCTCAGCCAGAAGGCTGAAGTACCTCAGCAAACTACAAAGCCCAGGATTCCAGAGAATGTAGCAATGGTAGCTGAAGTAGAATCATAATGCTAGAATTGTGTAACGTGAAAGTGCCCTAAGACAAAAAGCTACAAATCAGAAAATCTCCAGTTCAAACTCGACTCTATTATATACTTAAAAACCGCTTTCTGTCAGGCTCAGTTCTCTTGAGTGGTAATAAGAGGGAAACTGATTGACTCGCTATGGTTATTGTAAGAATTAAAACCAAATAACACATATGAAGGACTTTGAATAGTTGATAATGGTGTATAAATGCGAATTATTGCTATCATTATCTTCTAATTATAGAGATTATTTCTCAGCAGGAAATTATGGACTGATAGTTCAGCTCCTAATAGCCACTTGCTTTGTGCCTTCAGTGTGTGGAAATGTACTTCTAGAGCTTTCATGCACTCAGGCAGTACAGTGCCTTCTGCCTGTGATGCTATGACCAAATGTGCTGAGACTTGACCCTGGGATATTACACGAGTATGTGTTCTGTTCCTGAGTTTTAGCTCTCTCCTTATCAGTTTGTCCTTAGGTAACTTAACAATGAATAAAGGGGTTTGGCATTGACCTAATGGATATGTCTTGCATCGCAGAGTCTATGTGGATGACCCAGGCACCACCTGGGATCAGTGGTATTGTGATTTATGCCACTGTCATCTATGCTGTGGCCTGGAACAGTCAAGGTCTTGAGTATATAGGAGAGCAGCCAAATGATCATTTTCAGCACCAAGAAGGCCCCTCTCTATTTCAAAAGTCATGTGTAGTTCTTTGCTAACTCAATCTTTGTTAGACCAAACCTACAATCGCTTACTGTGCAACCAAAAGCTGTCTTGCCCATTGCCTCTTCTCTCCCCCATTTACTGTGGACAAGGATCTCATTTTACAGCGTGTGATTCTTTTATCATTCTTTGTATGCCTTCTGCATCTTTAGGTTGCAAGCACATTTTTTCAAATCCAATAACAGTACCATAGGCAGATAGGCTATGACCATACAGACTCCTAAAGGCAGGGGGAAGAAAGGATCCATGGATCCAAAGTAGTCCCTACCAATGGACAGATTGAAGCCTCAGACAGGAATTGACAACAAGATATTGGAGGACAAATTTGTGTATGCTGTGTGCCATGGGGCTCTAAAAGTTATCCTGCTGCCCTCAGGTGCAGTGGGGGATGTTGTCTGGTTACCAGTGTTGAAGTGATACTCTGAGCTGTAATCAAATACATCGTAGTCCCTCTCTGCACAACATCACTGTGCCACTTCTGTGACAGGATGGCAGCGGTTGGCAGGTTGTGCTTCTGCATGACATTGTTGCCATCCTGCTGCCATCTCGTCACAAAGTGTAGCACTCACACTATATTTACAAAATGCAAAAAAATGTTTTGCACCTCCAATCACATGATGCTGCTGTACTTGCTGTTGTGCAGAAGGTATGGAAGTGCAATTGCAACGCTTCCTGCCCCAGAGCAGCAATGGCAAGTGGCTGACTGCGCTGTGGAAGGAAGAGGCAAGGCCATTGCACTCCCTTCCACAGGGAGTAAGTGTAGAGGGGAGCGTTGCTGATGTGTTCCCTTTTGGACCTGGAATTGCAGTGTGATGACACAGAAGAGTGCTGTCATGAGGAAATGGCCTGAAAGAATTTGAAGGACCATGCAGACTTGTTTTCTGCTGCTCCAGAGGGTAGGACCATATGAGTGGGTTCAGATTACACAAAAAGGAATTTTCAGTTAAACATTAGGAAGAACTCTCTGACAGCAGGAAAGTATTGCCTTGGAAAGTATTGGCCCCATTTTCATTAGAGCTTTTTAAGCAGAGGCTGGATGACCATCAGTCAGGTGTGCTTTAGCTGTGGAGTTCCTCCATTGGCAAGAGCCTAGACTAGATGACCTTTCCAACTCTACAGTTATATAATTCTATGAAATGCTAGTTCCAGTCAGCTCTTCTTTGTGGAAGAAACATTTGCTTTGCACAATTAAATGTCCTGGTCCAGCCCTGTGTGGACCATCCTGCCCTAACACTAATCTGCTGTCAACCTGCCCTGACACTAATCTGCCTTCTAAACTTAAAATAAAGTCACGCTTCTTCTTCATCGTCTTTGTGACTCATACAAATGGCTTCTCTGTGCCTCTATAGTGCATCATTCAGAACCTTCTAGAGCAAGGGAATAAGTGTTTGGGGGTAGCCCTTCCTCCACTTGGTGCATATAATAAGTGCAATTCCTGCTCAGTTCCTCAGTTCTTTTTCATCTGCCACAGCATCATCATTTGAAACTTTCTCTGAGCAGTGTTCCTGGTTTCTTGGATTTATGGTTTATTGAAATAAGGATTGGTTTGACTTCTCTGATTCTTCACATTTTGGCTTCATTGATTAATTGGTTTTTGTGCATGCTCTCACAGGCTTAATGGCTACCACTGGCTCCTTTCAGAGATGTTTGTCCTGTAGGATAAGATCGCTGGAAAGGGCAGCCATTTGAAGTACCTTTTTGTGCCTGAGAGAAGAGCACTGTCTTGTTCACACTGTCAGGTATTCACTCCTCAGGCACACCAGAATCATTCCTCCCAATTTAAAGGCTCTCCTATGGGGAAACACCTTGAAAGGTACAGACTGCACAGCTGAGAATAGGCTGCTGTTCCTGACCTTTGTTGGAGTCTTCTCTTGGCTCCCTTCTGTGACTCTGTGCTGGTACTGACTTCCTTGGGTTCATCAGTAAGAGTTACCCGTAAGAGGTTCTTGCAGGAATTGGCATCTAGACCTGTGAGAACACATGGGAGCATGGACTGTCCTATGTCAGAACTGGTTGTGCAACTTCAAGCTCCTCTAGGCAGAACACTAGAGACCAAGATGGTTCCCCCTGCAGAACCTCAGCACACCACACACAGGAGGCATAAGAAGAAGGTTAAGATGTTGACATTTCTTGCCCTTGTTCCCGGGCACCAGCACTGAGATATATACAGCCTCCTTTTGGAAGTCCCAGAGATTGTTCTTCTGTTACTCAACCAGTGAAAAAGTCCTACCAGTTTCTGTTCAGTGCTTTTCCAAGTGAGTCACTGTCACTATCCCACTTGCCTATGCTCTCGCTTGGAAGGAACCTTCAGCTCAGGTGTGTAGTCACTCTGTAGTCACCAGAGCTATGGCTGCATCAGCCACATTCCAAAGAAGTGTTCTGCTATAGAACATTGGCAGAGTGGCCACTTTGTCCTGGCCTTCTACCTCCGTAACAAACTACAGACTTGACATGAGGTCCAGGTTGGAGACTACATTTGGGAGAACTGTTCTTTTCTCCTCCATCATGTGACACTTTCTCCTATGTTGAGTAGCTTGCTAGTCCTCCATTTGTTTGAGTTACAAAGACAGTGGGGAAGAACATATTGCTTACCAGTAAGTGTGGTTCTTTGAGTGGTCATCTGTGCACTCACACAACCCCACTTTTCCTCCCCCCGCTTTGTGTCCTGCCCTTCTTCCCTTCTTGGCTGCTGCTTTGGCATCCAGGGAATTGAGGGACTGAGCAGGAATTATGCTGGTCACATGTACCACATGGAGGACGGGCTACCACCAAAATGCTTATTCCCTAGCTCTAGAAGGTTCTGAATGATGCACTGTGCAAGTGCAGATAGTCCATTTGTGTTACTTCACAGATGACCACCTGAAAAGCCATAGTTACAGGTAAGCAACCTGTTCTTCTTATCTATGTATGTATCTATTAAAGTGGGAATTATACCAAATCACAAACTCTTTGACACTTTGCTCTTTCCAATGCTCAAAACACTTTGCTGCCTGAGGCAAAAGACATCCTTCCTTCCATTTCTTGTACAAAAGCTGAGTAGATTAATAGGTTAATCTTACTCAAATGAAGCAAATGGGATAGCATCCTCCATTGCAGCTGAGGGTAGCAGGGTAGTTTAAGAAGTGTAGAACAGGGAGTATGACATACACAACAACAAAAGAGAGCTAGCATGATGTAGTATGTAGCATGATGTAGTTATCTGAGTGTTGGACTACAACTCTGGAGATGAGGGTTTGAATCCCCACTCAGCCATGGAAACCCACTGAGTGACCTTGGGCAAGTCATTCTCTTTGAGCCTCAGAGGAGGGTAAGGTCAAACCGCCTCTGAACAAAAATCGTACCAAGAAAACCCTGTGATAGGTTCACCTTACGGTTGCCATAAGTTGGAAGCAACTTGAAAGCAACACACACACACACACACATGCACATACAGAACACCAACACCAACAACACACCTTTCTTATTTGTGTAGGCTTAATGAAATCTGTTCTTTTTGAAACGTGATAGAAAAAAAAGAGCCTGCTGGGCATTTAATGCCTTGAAAGGGATGATGGTTAAACTTGGGGGTGGTAACAACAAAAAGGGAAAAGACTTTGTATCCAGCAGAACTCTCATACCTGCTGTGTAGGCTGCACTCAAAACAGCTAATCCCATTTTAGTCTGTATTAGAACCCTCCATTTTCTTGTATTCACAGCAGTCTTTATCCATGTTATTTCAGAAAGTCAGTCACAGAGCACATCGAAGGCTAGTGCTGCACCACTCCTGTCCATCACTTTTGAAATAACAGGTATGTAATTAAGGCCATCCATTTCACATTTCCTCAAAACGTCTTTAAGAACTTGCTCTCCATTTTCGTAAAACTGTGCTGGCTGTACAGAGTACATAGAGCTCCGTAAAACAATTCTGTTGCTTCTCAGGCTGTGGGCCTTCATTTAAAAAATTAAAGATGTTAAAAAGAATAATAAAAAAAAGCATAATAATTACATTTCAGCGTTGTGCACCAATACAGATGACCATAGGAATTTGTTTTTCATATTCTTTTGAGAGCATTTAGTGAAGGGCTCCAGCCAGCAACTCCTTGTGAATATTATTTCCTGCCTCATAGAAAATGTTGTGACTCAGACTTTCTACAATTTAAGCAGTCTCCACTGAGCCCAGACACCATAGCTAATGATGAATGTTGCATTGTAACAACCTCCGGAGGACCACATCTTATATACTTAAATGCCATTAGTTTGTGCTTTCCCTACTATGGAGGTGTATAAGGAAGCAATCTGAGAAAACATCCCCTGCTCCCAGCTCTCTGGGCTATTTCATATAGGCACCTTGGGAGGAGAATCTCATTTATCTCCTCTTGTTGTACGATCTCTTGATTCTTTTCATTTTGCTGGGCAACACATGCACACAGAAACACTTGTCCTGACATATTTTTTTTTTTTTTTGCAATTTCATAGAAAAGCATACCCTCCCACTGTACTATTTTGGCAGGAATAATGCTGATTAATACTGTCGTCCCACTTTTTCATACAGTTTCTCTCTTCTCCTTCCACTTTCTCCGTTTGTCCTCAGTTTTCTTAAAGTGCTGAAAGTGTAAAAGTAGTCTGCGCTTGGTTAATTCAACAGGGGAGAGAGGAGACGAGAAGTCAGAATCTTGTCCTTGCTGGTAGGCTCAGGCAAAAGCAAATGGTTGCAACCTTTCTTAGCCTTGTGTTCTTCTTTATTTTTTTTGAAAGAACATTTCCATCTTGAACACACACTGGGGTTGCTTGACCACATGTTCCTCAGTTTTCATCTGTGAACTGTTGAACTATGTGGAAAAGAGGAAGAGTGTCAGACAGAATTCAGAGTAATAGGACTCATTCAAGCCTTTTCTTCATCAACATGTACCACAAAATGCCCTTCCAAAACAGTTGCTTTATTCACACTACATTAGATTTAAGAGCAAGGTACTGGACAGAGTGAGGGAGCTGGCAGCAAGGTGTTGGAAGAGAGAGTTGTGTGCCGCTTAGCTTGCTCTGTGCTCCCTAAGCTAGCCCACATGCGTTCATGTACAGTGCAGGAACCTATACAATACTGAAGAAAAAAATTCAACTGCAAGGTCATTCAGCCTTTGTATTTGAAAAAGAAGAGACACCATCTTGTTCATTACTTCAGGCAGCAAAATTTCTTGGGCCAGTGTGGCACAAGAAGCCACTTCCTCTGGATGCTTCCAAGGATAAATGAGTTATCTCTGGTACTCTCCAGGAACAAGACAAGAATCCAGTGATCTTGGGAATCTTATTGCTGGGCAATCAGTGGGCATTAGAGTTTGACCGAAGTATAAAAACATGTCTTCTTCTTTTCCTTGTAGCGTCCAAACCTGTGGATTGGAAACTGTGCACAGGCCCTACTCCAAGTACAACCCAGTTGTGCCATATCCCTTGTCCCATAGAGTGTGAGGTGTCAGCCTGGTCAGCTTGGGGGCCGTGCACATTTGAAAGCTGTGATGACCAGCAGGCCAAAAAGGGTATGTATATTTCCAGTCTAAATGAAATTAGCTGTTATTGCATGCTGAGCTAAGAAAGTTTAATATCAGAACTCTAGGTTAAGCCTTTTACACAAGTAGCAGTTAACTATTCTAAAAATAGTGTGTTCTTCTTTTCATGTAGTCATGATTGACAAATATGGTTCCTTTAAGGAAGTTCTAAATACATATAGTTCTAAATATATTGAGTTTTCTGATGACTTTCAGCTAATAATTCAGTGTCCGTTATAATTTCTGTTTGTATTCTGAACCTATCTTCTTAGAATATACCTTTCCTCACCATGCTGAAGATGAAATCAAAATCAATGCCTTTGGTCTTCTTACTGTCAGCCCTATGTGTTTCTTAACTGTGCAGTTTCAAAGAATGAGATATGTAGGTAGACACACACACACACACACACACACACACACACACACATAGAGGCATTATTTCTTTTTCTTCCTAGAGGAAGAGTACACAAGTTACTGACTTTTTAAAAAGTGAAAAATGCTAATTCTGAGCTTTATCAAGAGCAAATCTGTCTCTCTGTAAGTGTAAGAGAAAGAGTGAGTACTGTATATCTTAACTCATTTGAAGTCTGTAGTGCAAAATATTTGACTGTCAGTTTAGTTTAATAATGTTGGATGTAACTATATGAAAAAAGAATGTTAAGAGACTGCTGAAATGTTTTAAAGAGCAATAGAAACAAACCAGAAAACAGGGTGAATAAGTCAGTATTTTTGCAGGGAAAATTATTTTTCAGAGAAAGTCACCTTCACTCATGAAAAGAAAGCCTCATGGACTTAGTTATGGCATTTTGGTTCCATTCATCCAGAATGATTTATGCACATAAAATGGCCTAACGTTTAGCTTTCAGTGAAATATTTTGTTCTATAAAACATTTCTGTGTGCAGGGTAAAATTGTTCCTTACAGTAAATTACTGCTGGTCATAATAGTCTGCCAAAGAAATTTGTTGTAAGATGTTAGCTTAAACTGTAGAGAAAACAGTCAAAGTGGCAGACTAGACATGCGAAACAGTTGTGTGTAATAAACATGTGGTTTCCATCTCACATATAAAGGAGGGATATGAGGCTCTGCTCATCACTCCAAAAGGAGTACATGGGAGAGAGGAGTTGAAACTCCTTAGCTTTTAAGAAGCCCCTCCTCTGGGGCCACCCTGCCTATGATACTAGTAATAACCAAGGCCATTTCTGCACTACACTCTTATAGTGCTATTATTCCACTTTCAACATCCTATGGAATCCTGGGGTTTGCAGTTTAAAGAGAGCCTCTCAAAGGTCCTTCCCTAAACTGCAAACATTAGGATTCCATAGGATGTTGAAAGTGGACTAATAGCGCTATAACAGTCTAGTGCGGAAGCAGCCCAAGAGTGGACTAGGGCTGGTTACAGGGAACACAAAATTCATTTATTACACCAGCTTCACTGGCTATTGGTCTGTTGTTGAGCATAATTCAAAATGTTGATTAAGACCTAGAAAAAAGTGCTTCTCATGCTGCTTGGTGTAGGTAACCATCATATTTCACCCTAATGTGCCAGGAACCAGTACCATTTTTTGCTCATTGGCTACAATTGTTTTTTTTGTGTCTTAGAAACTCTGCATGGCCAGTAGCTCACAGACCAGCACTGGTCAATGGATCACCACTTTTTAGTAGTGGTCTAGAAAGCCCTGCACAGTTTGGGTCCAGACTATCTGAAAGACTATATCTCCATATGTCTAGCAGCCTGCATTCGAAGGATAGGGATTATCCTCAGGATAGGGGTTTCTTTTAGTCTCCTACCATCCCAGGCCCAACTGGTGAGGATACACAAGAAGGCTTTCTTGATGGCTTCTCCCAGGCTATGGAAACTTCCTCCCATGGGAGGCTTGGTTTGCCCCCTTTCTGTCTTCTGCTGGAAGTCAAAGACCATTTTATTTAGACAAGCTTTTGGCTATTAGCTAGTTTCTGCAAAAAAGGCTTTATTTAAATGGGAGGGGGCATTGCTGTATTTTTACCTACATGGTTATATTTTAGCAGCTTCTAAATCGTTTTAATGATAGAATAATTTATTATATTTTTAAAAAAAAGAGTTTTCCATTATGATTGATTTTAGCTGTATTTTGTTTTAATCTGTGTTGTGACCTACCTTGGGACCTGTCTTGGGAAGATGTCAGGGTATGAGTTAAATAAGAAACTAAAATTTAAAAGAGGGAAAATTTGCTTAAAGTATGGAGTAGAGATAAGTAAGTTGTGGGGGGCTGATGGAGGTTTTGTGCTTCTCTGTGTACTCCTTTCCCCCCCCATGAAAGTTGGATCCCTGTTTTCTTTCTTTTTAATGTGAATGGGTCAAATGTGTCTACTACTATAGCACCAGACCTCACCAGGGGTCAGTTGCTGATTACCTTTTGCCACCAGCCTGACCCCTTGTCACTTTCTGCTTCTCCCTACATGGTGTTTCAAGGTGAAAAACAGGACTGCTATGTCTTTAATGCTTGTGCAGAAGAGGGAATTTCAGCAGATGGGGCATGTGGGAAATACTGCTGCAGCTTTGGAAGGAGAGGAGGCCCAGAATCTCCATCATGCCTAGGCTCAGAATCAGATGAAAGGCCCTCCCTCCATCCTAACTGCCACTGCCCCGGCCTCAAAGGGAGAGAAGAAGAAGCGGGCACAGCTCCACCATGCCTAGACCCAGAAGATGAAAGGTCCTCCGTTGATCACATCTGCCGCTGCACTGGCTTTGAAGGGAGAAATCTCCTTCCCACCCATTTCCTTTTGTGTCATATCTTAGTTAGATGGTAAGCCTGAGAGCAGGAAAACTGTTTAGTTTGTGCAGTGATGGCATCATATCAATGACAACAATTCTCTCTTCTATGCAGCTGTTAAAGGTATAGGAACTCTGTCCTGTTTTTCACCTCACAACCCTAACCCTCCACCCAGCTCCATGTTGCCATTCCTGCTTTGTTTGCCACACATACATCCAATGGTGTTACTACTTTTTTCCCCAGCCCAGCTCTCATTTTCAGGGATAGCCATCCTGTCTTCTTTTCTGTAGAAAGCAAGTGATAATAGATGGAAGGAACTAGATTGTGGAGGGAACATGGGAGCATGAGAAGTGGGGGACCCATTTGCAGACCTGATACGCGTTGTGTTTACATGCATCCAACTTGGCTGAGAGAACAGCAGTCTCTTTCAAAGATGAATTGCAATGGAAAAGTAATAATCCCAATTTATTTTAATCTGTTGCTTAGACAACAGTGAAGGAAGAAAAAGCTTTCTGGACATAACTATTTCTGCACACACAGGCAAGATCACTCTGCCTGGCTGTTTGTTTTGGCTTCAATGTGAATATTTATAGTTCTAGAAACATAAATAGATAGTTTCATGTCCTGTCAATTTATATAGCAGCAGAGAAACCAGAGCTTGGAATAAAGGGAGAGATAGCCATGTTGACTGTTAAATGAAAGCTAAACTCCAAAATACACATTGGTGATGTGTTTATTAGGCCAACTGTATGAGGATGATGGAGGTGATGATGATGATGCTATCTTTGGAAGCTCACTGCCTTCTACATCAGATGGAACAGTGTTCAGGCACAGAAAGAAAAATGATGTTGGTGTCACAGGTTACAGATCTGTAGGTGTTAGGAAAAATTCCAATGCTCTCTCTCCCCTCCCACCCCCTAGTCCTGAAGTTTAAATAAACTTGTGGATGAGAATGTGTCTCTGTTTTCCTTGGCAGAGAGTCTCAAGTATCAAAGTACCCTTTTTTTTATTAAGGAGGTAAATATTAAGTATTTTTCACTTTGCAGTCCTTGACACACCCTCAACCCTCCCTACCCCCTACCCCCACCCTCATTGTGATACTGGATCTCTGACATCAGAGGAAAAAGGACTGAGGACAAGGAATTTGAACTTCTTCTTTGTGGTCTCTGTACCTGTTCAGACCATCTGTGGAGACTTCTAGAGCTAGATATCTTTGGCTGAAGGTCCACCCCCTCCATACCACACATGCTCAGTAAAGTTACCACTCAAACCCCCTCAGTTCTCTTTTGTCTGCCATCATGGCCGGATTGTAGGGAACTTCAGTGCATTAGTTACTGTTCTTCCTCATCTTTTCTTGGTTTTTCATTGGTTTATGGCATCTACAGTATTCTTCAAGACGTGTGTCTCCTGCAGTAAGAAGATCCTCCAGACAGACAGCCATTTTAAGTGCCACATTTGCTTGAGGGAGGTTCAGATTGTGGATGTGTGCTTCTATTGTAGAGTCTCCTCTTACCAGACCCAGAAGAGGGCTTCATCTCTCAAAGCCCTTCTCTGGGAGAAGGTTATCAATACTGCTGACCCAAAGGAAGCTTCTTTTTATGACTTCTGTGGGCATTGCCTCTTGCACTGTCAACTACATCTTCTGAGGTATCTGCAGATCACACTGATACTATATGACTCTGTCGTCTCATCACGGAGCTTCAGTACCAACAACCAACAAGACCAGGAACAGACTGTGGCATAGACCATGAACTGCTAATGTTAAAAACTGGAGTAATGCATCCTTATTAACATCCCTGTAGAATTTAAAATTAATGTAAAAATAGATTCATGCTATTAAATCTAATTGACCAAGAGCCAGACCTCTGGATTGAAGCCAAGGACATTTGTCAGGGAGGAATGCAGAAAGACACTAGAAGGCAAAGCCTCCATGGATGACAGATGAAATATTTCAGGTAATTAAGGACAGATGAGATGCAAAAGTAAAAGGGGACAGAAATAGGGTCAGAACCCTGAAGGTAACTGTTCACTGATTTGGGCACAGGGACAAAGAGAACTATTGTAATAATCAATGCAGAGTAATTGAAGATGACAGCAAAAAAAGGAAGAACAAGAGACCACTTCTACAAAAGCTGAGATTTCAAAGGTAAATTTAAATCAAGAGTGAAGATTCTATGTGACCAGGAGGGAAATACAGTACATGACCAAGTACAAATAAAAAGTTGGTGGAAATAATACCCTGAAGAATTATATAAAGGAGATGAAAGGATGGCAGATTCATTCAAGGAAGTGCCACTTGAAGATAACCAACAAGTGGGAGCTATGCTCAGGGCATTTGGGAAAAATAAATCACCAGGAACAGATGGCATATTGATACAGCTGCTTCAAGCTACAGAGACAGAATCTGTTCTAGTTCTAACTAAAATCTTTCATTAAATGTGGAAAACAAAAGAATGGCCCACAGAATCTCCAAGAAGGGAAGCACCAAGGATTACATTAATCACAGGACTTTTTCATTGTTTCCCAAAGTGATCCTCGAAATTCTACAATAAAGACTTGGAGTGAGAAATGTGAGATGTCCAAGCTGGGTTCAGGAATGGGAAGAGGCACTAGGGATCATATTTCAAACATACGTTGAATAATGGGGTGCATCAACGATTTCACAAGAAAATCGGTCTGTGCTGTATAGATTCTAGAAAGACTTTAACTGTGTAGATCATGAAAGACTATGGATTGCTCTTAAAGAAAATGTGTGTGCCACAACCATTGATTGTCTTGATTGTCCTGTACTCAGGACAAGCGGCTACTATGAGGAATGAGTATGCAGAAGCAGAATAGTTTTCAGTTGGCAAGGGAGTCAGGCAAGGCTGCTTTTTATCTTCCTATCTGTTTAACTTATATGCTGAACATATACATAAAACAGAATTAGACTCTGGGGAAGGAGAATTGGAAGAAGGAACATCAACAATTTAAGATACACGGATGACACCATAGTACTAGCAAAAAATAGCAAAGACTTGGAATTATTACTGCATAAAGTCAAGGAAGAAAGTGTTAAAGCAAGTTTGCAGTTGAATCTTAAGAAAACAAAAATAATAGCCACAGCTGGTTCACATAACCTTAAAGTAGACAATGATGACATTGAAATAGTTAAAGATTTTTCATACGCTGAAATGAGACTGAAGTCAAGAAATCAGAAGAAGACTAGGGCCCTTTTCACATGGTTTTTTTTTTGCGCGAGCGCCCCTTGAGTGCCGCGCAAATGGGAGCGCCACTGCGCACGACGCACTCCCACTTGCGCGGCGCTCACGAGGCTGAAGCGGGGCCCGGGCGTATTTTTTGATTTTCGGCTTGCAGCTGAAAATAGCCAGTGCTCGCGCAACGCTCGCACCGCCCTCGCGCACTTACCTGTCATGCGGTGCGTCGGGGAGCTGGGCGGGAAGCACTTCCTTCCTCCAAAGCAGCCTACAGCTCCCACAGTGCCCTGCGGAAGGAAGGGGCGGGGTGCTTGCGCGACAGTTGCGTCATCAGGAAACGACCTGTGGAAGGAAGGAGGGGGAAGCAGCAGCGTCGCGAAGGAGGCTTCTCGCGCGAGACGCCCTCCCCCATGGTGGAAAAAGGTGAGATGCGAAAAGGGCCTAGGACTTGGAAGTGCAGCCATGAAGGAGCTAGGCACAACCCTCAGGTGTCAAGATACATCATTGAACACTAAAGTTAGGATTGCCTATACCATTGTATTTACAGTTTCTGTGTATGGTTGTGAAAGCTGGACAGCAAAGAAAGGAAAGGAGGGAGGAAGACAGGAAGAGAGAGAATCAACTCATTTGAAATGTGGTGCTGAAGAAGAGTTCTACAGATACTGTGCACTGCTAAAAAGACAAAAGGAATGAGTTCTGGAGCAAATCAAGCCTGAACTCTCCCTAGAAGCCAAGATGGCTTAAGCTGAGACTGTTATACTTTAGACATATCATGAGAAGGCATGACTCACTAGAAAAGACAATGATGTTTAGTAAAGTATAAGGCATAGGGAAAGAGGAAGACCACATTACAGATGGATTGACTCAATAGAAAAGACACATCTCTGAGTCTCTAGTACATAAGCAGGGCTGTCAATGACAGGGTGACCTGGACGTCTTTCCTTGAGAGGTTCACCTGCCTGGCTTGATGTCAGTTAACAACAATACATATGTAAATTTCTAAACCATAAGCTCAGGTTCTCTAATAATAGGATTTCTTCTCTTCGCTTTCTTTTTCTCTTTGTTTTCATTTCCTGTTTGCTTTCTATGCTAATGTTGGTTCTTATTTATTGTCTTTCAGTCTCGATTATTATTTTTTACTGGCCCACTTTTTCTCTCAGAGCTGCCTCACAGAATGCTAAATATATTATTGAAATGAGAGCTGAGCTTTTCCATACTAAACAGTGATGTAAAAGCTTACCTATAAAACTGTGCTTTAACAGCAAAGTTCTGTGGACTGCATAAAAAAAATTACTTGAGAATCCCTTCTCTTTGGAGTTGTGGAAGCAAAGCTTAGAAAACAAAGGTGGTCTTATTGGAATTGTTTTTAAGATGTTAGAGGCAGAACTTAAATGACTGTTATAAGGCTGATATGTTAATAAAATGAGGTTTTTAAAAATTAAACCTTTTACTTGTCTTTTTCTTAGATTATGTTCTCTTTATACACAAAAGTATTGAATTCTAGTAAATTTAACCGGATATCCACTATTTCCATTGGTCTGATTTTTGTTCTGTTTTATGGTTGGTTTTATATGTTAATGTATTTTTGAAAGGCTACAGTCATAAAAGTAGTCTGCTACTTTTTATGACTGTAATATAACCAACTAACTACTCATTGTTGATACTGAGATGCCCACCCCAAGCCAACTTTTCCTTTACACTTTTTAACTACCAGTATATCGAGACAGCAGTCTCTTCATCTTAGAAGTCATCTGTTTACCCTACCAGCCTCCTTCATTGCACTGTCCTCTAATGAGTTCAGTCTGACCAGTTCCTGAACTCTTCACTTGCTTTTCACAGTGTGATCTTGTTCTGCAGCAGTGCCATTAGGAAATATGAGTTAAATGAAGCAATGAGAAATGTTTGGTCAAGAGGTGACATATTTAAGAATTTTTAAGGGGCATTACAGTGTTAACCATCGACACAAGACCCACCAGTCCCAAAAAAAAAAAAAAAAAGATTGCTCCTTAAAAGATTTTCAGCCTGGAAGCTGAATGGGATTTAGCTTTCACATCAATTTCTTTATGTCATAGTCTCAGTGGAAGCTTCATGTTCTGTCTTCAAACCATGTGAAGAGACCGGTTTTCTCCAGGTAGATTTATTCCATCTGGCTAGGCTTTAGGGATGGACAAATATGTCAGTTTCGATTTCTTCCACATTCCAATTGTTATAAACTTTGTGGTATGTGTTGCATTTTAATTAAGCCAATGTCTATGATGTATAGTATAGCTGGCTCTCCATGTTTGCAAGTTTAACTTTCATGGATCTGATTATTTGTGAAGTTTTTCAACTCTTGGCCCCCAACACCCTAAGCACTTTTTTTCTGGGGGCACATTCCCTCTTGGCAGTTCTAATCAGGCTACACAGCCCTTTAAAAACCCACCTCTGGTTCTCCTCCTCCTCTACCACCACCAGCAGCTGCTACAGCCCAATTTCTCAGCATCACAAACCCTCTCCTGATGCCCCACACACATAAGGAAGGAGATAGGTGAGAGACAAGTGTAGAGTCACTATGTAAACCCACCCACTTTCCCTACCCTTTCCCTGACCTGGTATAGGCCCTGGATGCCTGCTCCCTGCACCTTGTCTCAGCTCCATTCCCCCCCCACACACACACTTTTTGATATTTGCAGATTTTTCCACTTTTGTGAGACCCCTGTGCCACTAATGCTAACAAAGGTGGAAGGCCAACTGTAAATGTAGAAAGTTAAGTGATGTATTTTGAGGGCTGTGACTGTATGGAGCTTTGGGAGTGACTAGTGATTGGCTGAATATTTGAAGGGATGTCAAAAAGACTAAGTGAATGCTAGCAAGTCAGAGAGAATGAAAAAGATGAATCAATAAAAATTAGGAATATTAGAGAGAAATGTTAAGTGAGAGTTAGTTAGGTTTGGTCAGGGTTTAGATGGTTTAAACAAGTAATCTTACATGGTAATTTGAACTTCTGTTTAATAAATTAACTTTTGTGTTATCCTTTTTGCCTCTGAGAATGCTACAATAGTGCTATCAGTGTGAATGAGTTCGGACCCATAGTGTTTGTGGTGATGACAGTGGTTCAAGGGTGGAGTTGTCAGTGGTGGGATTAAACAAATAAAGTCTTGCACAAGAACCGTGAAGGCATGTAGGGCATCCTACCTTTGGTGCCATAGCAGTGAGACATGTGAAGATCCTCATGGTGGCAGTGGTGGGACAGGTAGACCTTCACAGTAGCAACTGTAATTTAGCACTACAAAAATGACTGAAATCACAAGGTTTCAGATCTAGACCTTTAAGAATTAATCACTCCAAGCTCTCTGACTAGATAGATGAATCTGTCAAGATTCACTTTCTTCCACACTGATATTTTTTATATTAAATATATATGAAAAAATATACAAATTTTGGAGAGTTGTAACCAAAAAACCCTCAATCCAAATGTAATTATCACCTCCCCTACTACCAGTGATAGCTGCTGGCTTCCATTGCAGTGGGGTGGAGAATCTACCAGAAACTATTCAAGATGTTGAATCTTATCTCCAAAATAGGTTCACATCCTTGGATCATTCCTTTAAAGTTTAGACCAAAGCCTGGAATCCACACCATTTCACTGGCATAAAAGGCACTAGCCACTATTGGCTATTATGCTTTTCTTTCCTCCTTCCTCCTCCTTTCTCCTTTCTCTTTCCGATATCTTTTTTCCTCTGAAGCTTTCCTTCTTCAAGTTTCTCTTTTCTATTTTACTTGTCAACAGTTTCTGTCCTTACACTTTTATTAAGAGTCCCCTCCGATCATAACAAGTATTATTTGTTGTGGGTTCCTCTTTAAACTGCTTTATGGTTCTGGCATCTCAAATCCGTTCTGGTATTCAGTGATTCTTATCCCAAAGGCAAGTCTTTAAGTCCTTTAAATCTTAAATCTTATTTAAAATTTTAATCTTGTTTTAATCTTGTTTACGCTAAAACTTGTATCTATATATATTATTCGTTTCTCCAATATCAATCAGTCCCAATATCACTTACGCAGTAACTTCGGGAAATGCTTACCAAACCCCTTTGCTTTGTTTTCCAGTGTCCTTGCAATATAACAAGAACACGATTATTCAAAGTATATACGTTAATTCCCCAACACCTTCTCCTAGTTATTTATTCTTGTATTTCTTGGGTGTTAACAGCGAGAAGGAGATTTTCTATGTTTCTTGAGTTTCAGCAAGGAAAAGACTTAACTTATTTGTTGTAATTCCCTCTATTTGTTTAGCAATTCATGGCGTAACCTTTACTGCGACACGGTGGCTGCCTAATATCTGGTGGCTCCTCGACCCATCGGCTGTTCTCTTGCCCCACTCCTCATCGAAGTTTTCTTGGGGACTGAGTGCCGAGTCCAGTCGGAATTGAAGCCCCTCAAATTCCCTCTCCCAAAGGATTAAGTTGCCCCATTTCTTCTCTATCAAAACGGGCAGACGATCCCAGGTGCCGGTCACCAGTCTCGCAGCTGTGCGAGGTGACAACTGCTCGCTACGCCATCTTGATGATCCCCCGGCTATTATGCTTTTGAGGCAGTCTTTTTGAAAAGCAGGTTACATTTGTTAAACGTTCTAACATTTCTTCAAAGGCAAGCTCTTTTAAAAGGGAACACCACCAGATTAAATGATTTCAAATTATCTGGGCACTGCCTGATTGTACTCTTCTTTGTCCTGTCCAAAACCCAGTAAAATGTGCAAACAGAATATACCTTTTTGTTTGTTTGTTTTTCAGCCTAGTTTAGATATGAAGAAATTCTTTGATATGGAGATACTACAACACAGCCTCCTTTGTGCTCACATAAATTATTGATTAGTTCATTCTCTCCTGGCTAACAGGTTGAAGACTTTTCAAATTACCCAAATTGTCTGTGGTCACCATGCCGTGTTTGAATGTCTTCTAAACAGCTTGAAATTAGTTTTTTACTGGAATTTTTAAAAACTTGATTGGATTTTAACAGTTGTATCATAAATTATTTAGCTACTGTTTTGTTTTAACCTATACTATGAGCTGCTTAGAGTTCCATAAAGGGAGAAAAGTGGGATACACATGACATACGTATATTCTTAATTATATTTTAGCAAGCTTTTGGCCTGTCTTTCTCCTCCAGAAAGTGCTCATAACAGCTAAGAGTCAAAAGGCAATGTTAAAACAAGCCATTCTCTCTCCCCCTTTTAACACTCATCCCCAATAATTAAATGGAGACAGGTATAAACCCACAAATCAAGTCAACCAGCCAAAATAGTACTAAAGTACAACAAGTTTAGGAGACAATCGAAATACAGCAAGGGGAAGACCAGATATATTTATTTAACAGAGTACTGGAAGTTGGGTGCAGCCACAAAGAAGGCCCTCTAACATACCTTTGTCAGATTTATTTCAGTTACAGGCAGAATTTGCAAAAAAGCCTCATTGGTTATTCTCAGATGGTAGCTAAAGTCATCTAAGAGGAAACAGTCCCTTAAATATAGCTTTAAATTTTTTTGTCTGTAGCAATGATAATTGGCACCTTGAATTACATTCAGAAACAAATCCATAGGCTATGCAGTGGAGCACCAAAGGAACAACATTGTTCAATTGGCAGGTCATGCAGCGCTTTCACTGCATTTTTTTGGTTCAGTATCAGTTTTCATTTGCTTTGCAAAGGCTGCTTCAAGCAAAGCATATTACAGTAGTCCAAACAAGTGGATGCTGTGGTCTGATTGGCCCTCTCTAGGAATAGTACAGCTGGTAAATGAACCTAAGCTGACCAAAGACATTTCTAGCCGCAGCCACCATTTGAAAAACCCAGTAACAAAAATTAGGCAAGGGAGCAGTTTCAGCCTGTGAACCTGTTTTTCCTGTGTGAGTCTTTATCCTTATTGGTATGTATCTACACTAAGGAACGTATCTACACTAAGGAACAGGATGATGACCTGTTCCTTAGTGTAGATACATACCGACAAGGATAAAAACTCTCCTTTCTTGATTAAGCTTCCATGTATTGGACCACATTCCAACCTGGATGGTTCAGAACATCAGTTCAGAATTTTTACAACCTCCTTGGAATCATACAGAAAGTGGAGAAAGAACTGTGTGGGGATCAGCACGGTGAGGGCACAAATTCAGCCTGGATTGTCTCTTTGGTGGTTTCATGTTGGTGTTAAACAACATAGAGAATAAACAGAACCTTAAAGGATATCATAAACCAGTGGGTATGGTGTTAAAATAGAAAATTGGAGAACAGTTAATATAAGGTTAAAGCCTGAATTAAAATGTAAGGAGTAATAAGGTCAGTTAAATGTGACAGATTGGTATGAAGCTACTTTAAATAGAAGAAGCTATCATGATCACATAAGGTAATGGATAAAAATGATGTGTGTACATTATCTATAAGGGTTAGTTGTGCAGTCTAAATGCAAGTAAAGTTTCGGTGAAGTTTCAAATTGATGCAGGAATAGTATGAAGGATAAACGATCTGATACAATTTATTCTGTGAATAACATGTCAAAAAAATACTCAAGGAATAGAGAACACAGTTGAAATTAAGCAAGAATATTTATTTGCTCTGAAATAGGTTACAAGGAAGGAAAATGTGTATATTGGTCAAGATACTAGGTGTGCATAAATTTTTCTTTTTGTATTTATTCTGCTGAAATATATAACAGAAATCTTTCAGTATCACCTTCTGAAACCAAGGACTAGAACTTTTATAAATTCAATTCAGACAAAACCCTTGGGTTGTTTCGATTAGATAGGAAGGATAAGGGTTAAATGTATAACTCATTAACCTCATACTTCTAATGGTTTTGACCTGAATTCTTTTGGTTAGTTCCAACTAGAGTAGACCCACTGAATCAATTATTGTATTGTGAGTGAATGCATAAGGAAGTCCTGTTGATTCAATGGTCCTACCCTAATTAGGACTGACAGTAGGATTCAGCCTTTTCTCTGCATCCTCAGGCATCACAGAATGAAAAGTATCAACATAAATTGGGCAAACAGATGAATGTTCTCAAATACATATTTGAACTGCATTTCAGAAAGTCAGTACTGTAGTTCATTATCTAAAGATGAGGTCCAGGACTTTCAAAGTATGTATACTATGTTCTTTCAGATAGAGATGCTTATTTCATAAATCTTATGTTACTAATAGCAAAGGACAATTTATGCCAGTGGTCTACAGGAAATACTTGGCAACATTCATAGGGTTTAAAATGTGAATAAAAATCATTGTGCTTCTTCTTTCTCATACTTAAGGTTTTAAACTAAGAAAACGCCGCATCACTAATGAACCTACAGGAGGCACTGGCAACTGCCCTCATCTGATTGAAGCCATTCCATGTGAAGAACCTTCTTGCTATGACTGGAGGATAGAAAAACTGGAAGAATGCATTCCAGACAATGAAAAGGAGTGTGGGCCTGGTACACAAATTCCTCAGGTGGTCTGTATCAACAGTGATGGTAGGTTTATTTCTCATTTTACTTTTCTTTCCTTTTTTAAAAAAATTATTGTTATTAAATGTTTTGTCTAAATCCAATTGCTAGTCCCAAATTGAGTAGATCTGTTGAAGCTGTGGCCTTCACATAAGTGTTGACAATAACATTCTGTGTTTGATTTAGTGAGTCTACTCTGTTTAGGAGTAGGATCTGGATCTTGGCCTTTGTCTAATTTATGAACATGTAGTTAAACATAGACAAGACCATCAGGTGCAAAAATATATTATTACCGTAAATACCAAAGCTGGGATCACCCATGCTATAGTATTTCTGATTTTTATATATGGTTGTGAAAGCTGGACAGTGAAGAAAGCTGACGGGAAGAGAATCAGCTCATTTGAAAAGTGTTGCTGGAGGAGAGTTCTGTGAATACCATGGACAGCCAAAATGACTAATAAATGGATCCTAGAGCAAAGCAGGTCTCAACTCTTCTTGGAAGCTAAAATGATTAGACTGAGGCTATTGTACTTTGGATATATCATTAGAAGACATGACTCATTAGAAAAGGCAATAATACTTGTAAAGTGGGAGACAGGAGGAAAAGAGGAAAACAGATTACAACTGGATAGACTCAATCAAGGAAGCCACAGCCCAGAGTCTGCAAGACCTGAGCGGGCCTGTCAGTGACAGAGTGTCTTGGAGACGTCTCATTCATAGAGTTCCCATAAGTTGAAGCCAATTTGCTGGCAACTAACAACAACAAATTAAACATACATAGCATTAAAAATCAGCATAATAAAAGGGTACATACATGACCAGATAAAGTACAGTTGTGTTAACACATGAGTGTAATGAACTGTAGTAGAAATGTAAGTCTGTTAAGTAATCCTCCAGTAAATGAAAATGTTGAAAAGTTGAGCTAGAGAGAATGAAATGGTGACAGTTGCATGTGCAACTGATGGTGAATAAAAGCCAAGTGTTTATAAAGTGATCCTCTCTTGCTACAGCTGTCTCAGCTGATGAGTTAATTCTTCCAATATTACAGTGTTCTATACCCTGTCCATCCATCTTCTTTAAATATGGTTTTGATGGGGCTTTCCACTGAGCTGTGATTTCAAGTCTCATTGGCACCAGTAATAAGTATATAAAAGATCCATGCTGTTGTTTTTCATTGTCATTTCTGCAAACTGAGAACATTAACATGGCTTCACAATAATATTATTTGTTGTTCAGCGACAGTAATCATTGTACTCAAGACCACTTTCCAAAATGCTTTTACTGTTTTGCAGTTTATCTACATATGCAATAAGTTGCCTTTCATTCAACAATCTCTCCAATGCAGGAATGATGATTTTGTTATGAGACATATAGTTTGTTAGATGTCTCATAACAAAATCATCATTCCTGCAACTACAACTATGGAGAACAGAGTTCAAATCCCTGTTTGGCCTTGGAAACCCATGGGGTGATCTTGGACCAGTTGCATTCTCTCAGCCTCAGAAGGAGGTGAAAGCAAAAGCACACCCCCCCTCCAAACAAATCTTCCCAAGGAAACCCCAGGATAGATTTGTCTTAAGGTTGCCATAAGTCAAAAAGGACTTGAAGGCACACAACAACAACAGTTAGCAAAACTGTCAATGAAAGCAGCACAGGTGGAACATAAGACCGCAGCCATTTTGTTCCATCCTGTCAGTTCTTCCAGTGATGACTGTAGGTAAGGCGGGGGGAATATTTATAATGTCTACCCTGGTTCTTCTTTGTGGTTTTGTGACTCACACAAATGGGTTTCACACCTGTGCAGAAACAGCATTCAGAACCTTCTAGAGCCTACTGTTGGCGTTTTGGCGGTTGACCCATCCCCCATCCCCTTATGGTATATAAGCCTCCGCCTTGTGTAACAGTCAGTTCCTTTTTATCTGCCGCGTGTGCAGCATATGGGAGCCTCTTTGCTAGTATGAACGGAATTTTTCCCTATTTTCTGGTATTTTGGACTGGTTGTTTTGACTTCGGATCAGATCGGACTTGATTTATTCTTCAGGATTGTGTTGTTTGGCAAGTTGTATGGCAACGGCTGTATTTAAACATTGCTTGACCTGTGGAGGGAAAATACCTGATAAGGATGGACACCCAAAGTGCCTCCTTTGTTTAGGTGAGGGCCACAATGTGGGAGCTTGTCATCATTGTCAGATGTTTACTCCGCAAACTCGTCGAAATAGGGCTGCTCGGCTGAAAGCCCTATTGTGGGAGAACGTGCTGACTGCTTCAGAACCGCCCAACCAGACTGAATCTGCTCCCTTACCGTCCAGTATGGCCCAGTCTTCTGCTTCCTCCACTTCCCAACAGAATGTGCCAGTACCGTCGTCGAGACCAAGATCTCGTTCAACGTTGAGACCTCAAGATCAGGCGTCGTCTGGTCATGCTGATGATCATCGAGGCCGTCCTTCTCCTCCACCTAGTACCGAACTGCCTAGGAAGGAGAAGGATCGGAAGAGGAAAAATAAGGAGGCCGCTTCGACAGAAGCTAAGAGGCAGAGGAGGAAGGATAAGTCTAAGGCACATCCTTCATCTCTGGTAAGGAAGCCAACTCCTCAAGTGTTTGCCTCAGAGGAAGTACGGGCCTGTCAACATCGGGGATCCCAGGAAGTTATACCTTCTGAGGAGATTGAGGACGTATGTATTGGCTCAGAGGGAGAGATACTGGAAACCTCCCCTCAAATTTCTGTCAGGTCTCCTTCAGACCATGGAGTGCTGTCTCCTGCTGTAAGGCCTTTTGGGCACAGAAGATCTTCGACCAAGCAATCCAGAATGCTTTGGCGTACTCCGCCTTCACCTCCAAGGTTGGCTTACCAAGATGATCAGTCGGTCAGCACTTCCTCATATCGGTATCTACATTATAGGGAAAGATCTCCCTGTCGATACTGTGATGATGTTTTGTATGATTTGAGGGATATGTTCCCTTATATGGATGAGTTGGAGTGATATGAACGACATCGTCGATATCGAGATGTTCCAGATGAATGGTACCATTGTGTTACTCGTCGCTCTCATTCTTTGTCGAAGACTCCTCCATGTCAGTGGGAGATAGCGTCTTCTGGACGCACATCTAAGTCCTCCAGGCAGGACCGAACCGCTGTTGATAGGCATCAAGAACGCCTTCCAGGGGGAAGGAGGAGAGAGTCTATTGTTATGTCCCCTCGGGGTCATTGGATCTGATTTCCATCGGTACCATCCTCGGTATCCTCGGCAGTGTCTCATGGACTAGATATCGAGTCCAACTTTGTTTCCACTGCCGAAAGAATTTTGCCTACTGATGATGTGCGATCATTTTTGGATCTTGTTCTCTGAATGGCCAGATCATTGAACTTACAAATTGAAGACCACAAGGAAGATCTGAAAGACCTGATCTTCCAAGATTTGCAGGACTGTGCTCCGGTACCATCTGTAATTGTGCTGCTTCTGTATCTGTCGCAGACAGTGAAGAAGTCATGGTCGACACCATCTTCGGTACCATCTACATCTAAGAAACTGGAGTCTCTGTATTGTCTTGTTGAGGCTGATGATGGCTGGTGGGTCCAACACCCCAAACCAAACTCTGTTGTGGTGGATGCAGCCCAGTCAAAGCAGTCGCAGAGACTTCACGCTGTTCCTGCTGATCGTGAGGGGAAAAAATTGGATAATATTGGTAAGAAATCTTATTCAAATGCAGCTTTGTTGTTTAGGATTTCTAATTATGCCGCCTGCATGGGTGCATACCAACAATTCTTGTGGGGTAGAATCAAACCCTATCTGGAAATGCTTCCTGATACCGAGAAGAAGACTGCTACTGCATTATATGGTGAAGCTTACTGTCTGTCATCTCAACAAATCACTACAGCTAAACACATCACAGACTGTAGTAGTAAAGCTGTGGCGGGCACCGTAGCGATTCGATGACATGCTTGGCTTTGTTCATCTGGGTTGTCTCAGCAAGCCAAGATGATGATTGAAGACCTATCCTTTGATTCTCTAGGGCTGTTCAGTGCTGGTACCGACGAAAAGCTGGAACATGCCCAGAAAATGCGTTCAACAGCTAAGAAATACGGGTTCCCGGTGTCAACATATCAACAGCGTTATTTGTACTGTCGGTATCAGAGGCGAACGTTGAACCCAACTCCGCCTCAACATAGACAGAGCACACCTCAACAACTCTCAACAAGGAAGTTTCTGTCTGCAAAGTACAAGCAGCCTCAATATAAGAAATGACAGTCAGACCAGAGCAAACGTAGAGTTTGACAATCAACGTCACGAGACCTTTCTTATGAGTACTGGCCTTCCACAAGGACAATGCATTTCTTCTGTTGTGAACTTGCATTCAGACAAGCATTTAAGTCTCCATTCCAAACCACCCTTTGGGGACAGACTAAGCTACCATGCTGAGATTTGGTTGATGATCACCTCGGATTCTTGGGTCCTAGACATCATAAAGTATGGGTATGCCATAGAATTTTGCCATCTACCACCGACAGGTTGAATTTGGAGGACTATGCCATCTCCAGAGCTCAAACAGAAAGTATCAACATTGCTCCAAAAAGAGGCAATAGAAAGAATCACCACAACTCAGTTGAAAAGAAGCTTCTCTTTGAGGTATTTTCTGGTGAAAAAAAAAAAAAGGAGGTCTCCAGTCCATTTTGGACCTGAGAGGCGTCAACTACTACATCCAATCAAAAAGGTTCAGAATGGTGACTTTTACTGCTATCCTGCCTCTCTTGAAAAGAGGCGACTGATTTGCAACCTTAGATCTAAAGGATGTATATTTCCACATAGCCATAAGACTGGAACACAGACGGTTCCTTGCTTTCATCATCGGCAGGCAGGCTTATCATTTTGCATCCTTCCCTTCAGCATAAGCACAGCTCCAAGGGTCTTCACGAAATGCATGTCTGTTGTCGCAGCTTTCCTTCATCAAAAAAGTATCATGGTGTTTCCGTACATAGACGACTGGCTAATAGTGGCATTTTCTCAAAAACTGCTATCCATGCATCTCAGGACCACCATCTGTCTTCTGAAGAAGTTAGGTTCAATGATAAATTACAAGAAGTCAACCTTGGTACTGTCAAGACAGATCAAATACATCAGGGCAGTATTGGACTCAAGTTGGTGGACAGCATTTCTTCCATGGGAGAGATGGGAGAAGATTCTGCGATGTCTGACAAGAATGCAATGACTTCACAGAGTGCGAGCGAAGGCAGTTCAGGTTGCACTAGCATTGATGGCGTCAACTATGCTCGTCATACTATATGCGAAGCTGAGGATGAGACCACTGCAACAGTGGTTTATACGTTGGTTCAATCCTCTTTGAGACCATAATCTCAAGTACCTGGTGGTACCGAGGAATATCTTCGTGTCTCTGGATTGGTGGACAAGACCAGAGAAATGTTTTGAAGGGAATGCCATTTCTTCCTCGACTGCCATCGCTGTCGGTGACAGCGGACACGTCAATGGAAGGCTGGGGTGCTCACCTTGGAGCACTTATGATACGAGGTCGGTGGACTTCTCAGGAGAGAAATCTCCATATCAACATTTTGGAGTTCATGCCAGTGCTGAAGGCGCTGCAAGCTTTTCAGCACTACCTGTGTGGGAAGTAAATCCAAATCATGACAGACAATACCACAGTGATGTACTACATAAACAAACAAGGTGGGACTCAGTCACATATGTTGCTGAACCTGTCAGTGCAACTATGGGAGTGGTGCTTGTCACGAGGGATTCTTCCTTCGGCGGTTCATCTGGCAGGAGACCGGAATGTCCTGGCAGACACGCTCAGCAGGACACCATGGTCTTGTCATGAGTGGATGATCAACAAGGACGTCACCCAGGAAGTGTTCGCAAAGTGGGGATTTCCTCACATAAATCCCTTTGCATCGAGACTGAACAACCAATGCAAACTGTCCTGTTCCCAACACTTGAAGGGGCATCGAATTCTGGGGGATGCCTTTCTGTTCAGTTGGACAGGACCGAGGGTCTATGCGTTCCCACCATTTCCCTTGATAATGAAGGTGATTGCCAAAATTCACCAAGACAGAGTGAAGGCAATACACGTAACACCATAGTGGCCGAGGAAACCATGCTTTGCCAGTCCCCTTCAGTTATCACAGGGAAGGTGCTGTCTGCTGCCATGCAGACAAGATCTGTTCAGCATCCACAACGGTACCATCTTCCATCCCGATGTGCAACGCTGCCTTTGACCGCATAGAATCTATTGCAATAGATAGCCTACCTGATGCTGTGAGACGTATCGTGTTGGCTGTGCGTAAGCCCTCAACATTGAAGTCTTATATGTATAAATGGGGTAAATTCTGTGATTACTTGAAATGACAAGGTGTATCCCATATAGGTTGTGACAATATGCATGTCTTGTCCTTTCTAGCAGAGTTGTCGATTCAGGGTTTGTCTTTATCCTCAATGAAATGTTATTTAGCAGCAATTTCATGTAATTTTCAAAAATGGGGTAAACCATCTTGTTTTTTGGACCCCCTGATTAAGAGGTCTATCCAGGGCTATAAACAGTTGCACCCTCCAATCCAACCACCTCTCCTGGGATGAAATCTGAATTTGGTGCTGAAACACTTGACTGCTAGGCCCTTTAAGCCTATGGCAACCTATGACATGCGACTGCTCGCATGGAAAACTGTCTTTTTGGTTGCAATAACATCTGCAAGGAGGGCTAGTGAACTATGTGCACTCAGGGTTGATCCTCCTTATTTGAGATTCCACAAAGATAAGGTGGTGTTAAGACTAGACATAACATTCTTGCCGAAAGTGGTGTCATATTTCTATCTGAACCAAGATATAGTGTTACCAGCTTTCATGTAGAATCCAGGTTCAGACATGGAGGGAACTCTGCACTGTTTTGATGTCAGAAGGGCATTGGTGTTTTATGTTCAACGCACTTCTTCAATTAGAAAGTCAAATAAATTGTTCGTTTGTTATTCAGTATCTCAACAGGGTAATCCAGTATCGCCTCAAAGGCTTTCTAAATGGGTAGTTTCCACCATTAAGTTGTCTTATGAGCTGGTGAAAAAGAAATGCGCGAGCTCATTCCACAAGATCTATGGCAGCTTCTGTGGCTTTTTTGCAGGGAGTATCTCCTTATGAGGTCTGCAAAGCAGCTACCTGGTCTCAACCTCATACATTTATCAATCATTATAGAGTTGACAACCATTCTAGGAATGATGCATGTTTTGGGAGAGCTGTACTGTTTTCCTCTGTGGGATGAATGAGATACGATATTGTCTGTTTTGTCGATAAGTGTTATTTATTATCTTATATCTTGGTGTGAAAAAAAGAGAGAGAGAGATAAGAAAAGAAGAAGGAAAGGGGGGAGCCAGAAGTTGACATGAGTGCTGTCTAGCAGCATGACGTACCTCCATCCTTTTTGATCAGCTTGCTAGTCTCTCATTTGTGTGAGTCACAGAGATCACGAAGAAGAAAAACAGGTTGCTTACCTGTAACTGTGGTTCTTTGAGTGGTCATCTGTGAACTCACACAACCCCTCCCTCCTCCCCTCATATGTCCTGCTGTGTGGTGGTTCTGTTGCCACCACACGTGTGGCAACAGAACTGACCGTTACATGGGGCGGGGGTTACATGCTATAAGGGCCAAAAGGTTCCGAATGCTGTTTCTGCGGAGGCACGAAACCCATTTGTGTGAGTTCACAGATGACCACTCAAAGAACCACAGTTACAGGTAAGCAACCTGTTCTTATTAATACTGATCTGATTCTGGTAAAAAGTGGGCTGAGGTTCATGATCAGAATATTATTTTGTTATTTTGTGCTTTTCAGTGGTTTCTGACCCTGTGATGACCCTAAGGCAAACCTGTCATGGGGTTTTCTTGACAAGGTTTGTTCAGAGTGGGTTTTGCCTTTGCCTTACTCTGAAACTGAGAGAATGTAACTTTCCCAAGGTCACATTCCATAGTCAAGCAGGAATTCAAACCCTGTTCCCTAGAGTCCTAGTCCAAGACTCAAACAATTACACCATGTGGGCTGTCAAATAGACTTTTACTTGTGCCACATATTATATATTTATGCTACCAGTATTTTAATGTGTTTGCATATGTGTGAGCATAGTAGTTGGCAGGATGTAGAAAGTTCTTAAAAAGATGCTGTGAACTTCCATACACACTTACTACTAGACTTGTCATTGTAATTCTTTGTTGTTGTTGTTAATCTGAAACCAATTTTCACTAATCTGGAATGTCAATCCAACACTTTCTATTTTCTGAAGTCTCTTCAGTATCTTATATTTAATGGAGAGGGTATTAAAATAGACACAGAAGAAGAAAAAGTAGTAGTTAGTAGGTCGATTCAGATTGTCATTTTATCTTTTTTTAAAAGAAAAATTCAATAGAATTTTAAAAGTTAAGGAAAATTTCCCACTGAGTTCAGATCGGAGGTTTGAAAAGTTACCTTTTTGGACTATAGTTCTGTCAGCCAAGGATGGGGGAGGATTCTGGGAGCTGTGATAAAAACTCTTCTGAACTCTGGTTCAACTGCAGTTTAATTGTGCTGTATGGCTCTTTGGTTAGTGGGAGTGGGTAGGTGAGGGGATAATAAGAACATAAGCAGGATATGAAGGCAAAGATACATACTGAAAGTAGGATGAGGGTCCTGTCTAAATTGGAAGTTCTAGGTTCTACTCCCCCCCTACTTTTGTAGCAGCAGTAGCAGCAGCTGTGAGGTCATTGTAACATGCAACATAATCCTGCTATTTGCTGTAAAGTTGGTTTGAGAAGCCATGTTGTATAACTGTAGTATTGAGGAAGACTACAGGTGGGTTTCAATTTACATTGGGGCTGCATTCTTGGACTTCTGATGTAGATTGAGACTGATGTAAATGTGGGGAGCCAGTTCCGTAGGGATTGGAGATCGAAGAGATGCATTCTGACACAGCTGAAGTAGCCACAAAGTTAGCAATTTTACTTAACCCACCACCAGTTTTAAAGAGGTTTAAAACCTAAAACATCAGAGCTCACTTTTTCTAGGCTACAGAAATGTGCAGATGCGCTCCAGAGAGGCTTGATGAGGCAGCAAATACTGATCCCGTGGGGACTTAGCTTAGGTGAACTGACTGGCCGTTAGATGTTAGTTCCTCTTCAGAAGAGCACAGACAGAGTAAAGGGCAAGAACTGTGTTCTTCTGCTGTGCCTTTTCCAGTAGAAGCAGAAAGCACATCAGGAGAGAGAGAGGCAGCATGTCTCCTGTACAATAACCAGATGGAGTAAAAAAGAAAAAAATAATCCTTCCTTCCATAAAACACCCCCTGATTTTGCTTTTCCCGCTCAGTTGATGATAAGCAGGCTTTAAAATGCCACAAGGTTCTTCATCTTTTTTACTACAGTGTGTTTAGCAGAGTTATCTTTTTGGCATTGTTACTGTTCAGGCAGTGGAAACTCTTCCCTACAGCCACACCAAACTTTTCAAGATTCTAGTTTCTTCCACCTTCTTGCATACCCTTTTCTAAACAGGGAAAGGAAAGCACTTCCTTCCAGCAACATCAAGGCTGCAGTTGCTTTTTCCTCATCTCTACTGCCCCAACTTAAGCAGCTTAAAAAAGCAAAACAAAAACAGTCCAGTCAATTTATGCCAGAACTCCAGATCTTCTCAGCTTCCTCAATCGCTTACCTCCCATGCCTTGCTCAATTGCACAAATGGGCTGGGTGAGCCCTACATTGTGGGTGAGACTTTGTTTCTGGAGAAATGTGTTACGTTTGGGATATTGTCCATGGGTAAATGTAAATTGAGATTCACCTGTACTATTATTTAATAGTTTTGAAAGGAAAGCTATAGACTACCTTGTCTTCTCTCCACTAATTCTGAAAACCCAGATTTCTGAAATAATGATTGCTATAATCTCAGTATGGAAGGACTAAATATCTTGTCTCATGTTTCAGAGTTCTATACTACTTCTTTGTTTATTAGCTACAGTAATGACTTTCCATGACTCACTTTAAAGTATGACTCTTTTCTAGGTTCCAGTTTCATGTTGAAAACCTTTCTAGATAAAAATCGCCACAAGATGGATTTTCTTTGAGAGAACATTACCATCAGTGCTGTGAAAACAATAAACACAATAAGCACTGTAATTTTTTTTTAAAGCAGAAATAAGGTTGTATGTGTTTGTGTGTGCTGAAGGAGCTCCTTGGTTAGGGCACTATTTATGCCAGGGCAGCTCTAGTAATTACACATAAAAAAAAAAAAAGAAACACTAAGGTGGCCATTGCCACATTGCGCCACCCCCAATTCACTACCACAAAATTTGCATATGTTAATTCATGGCTATAAGTTCCATTTTAGAAATAATTTGTGGTTAATTGTTGTCAAGTTAATGTTAACTTATGTCAGCACTATGAATGAGAAATTTCAAAGACACCCTGTCTTCAGCAGTTCTGCTGAGAGCTTTCTGAATGATGTGTTCTGGATATCAAACAAACTGATAGGGTGCTAAAATGCAGCCCTGCCTGACCCCCTTACCAATTGGGAGTTTTTTTGTATTTCTATATTCTGTCATTACTGAGGTATCTCCTCCTGAGTATGGGCTACATGTCAGAGCAATCAAATGTTATGGCATCCATTTTTTAAAATAGGTTTTTCATGTTCTACACTGTCAAAGGCTTTGCTATAACCTATAAAGCACAAGTTGATTTTCTTCTGAAATTCTTTGATGCTTTCTATTAGCCAGTGTATGTTTGCAGTATGGTCCCTAGTTCCTCTTCCTTTTCTTAACCCAGCTTGGACATGTGGCATTTCTCAGACTCTATATGGTAAAAGTCTTTGTTGTAAAATTTTGAGCATCACTTTGTCTGCCTGGGAGATTTATGCAGTAGTCTAATGTTTAATGCAATCCCTGGTATCCCCTATCTTGGAGATTGGAATATATATTTGGCAATTGCCATTGTTTCGTTTGCCATATTTGTTGGTAGATTTTAGTTAGTATTTGAATGGAGTCCAGCTTGAAATTTATAGAATAGTATCTAAAAATAATTACTGTGATTTAAATAAAAATGCAGTGCATGCCACAAAGGTCCATATTGGCCCATGCTTTTCATTCTTTACTTTTAAACAACACTTCAGACCTTCACATAGAGCAAAGTTGGGAATCATATGCTCTACCAGATGCTGTTGAATTGCATGTCTCACCAGCCCTAGCCAACACAGAGAATGGGAGGAGGGAATGCTTGAAGTTGTGGGTTCATCAAAATGCAATTCTCGCTCTCTGATATAGAGGGTGGCTTCAGATAGAGGACTGCCTTCTGATAGCCCTTCAAACAGCTGACTCTGTCATGTGGGTCTTATGGCCCACCCCAAAAAAAGACAATATGCACACGCTTAAATTTACAAAGTTACTTTTGAAGGACAGAAGAGAATGAGTAGAGAGAAGAAAAATGCTAAAGCTCTGAGTAAAAGCCATGAGATATATCCATTTGAGCAGTTGCCTTTCCACAATCGTCAGCCATGTACACAAAAATAGGAAGTATTTCTGATGATGATAGTGCCGTGTGCTCTCCAAACTGCCTGCAAAATAAAAATGACAGTGCAAGTCATGCTACAGAGTTAAGAATCTTGGAAATGCCTCAGATAGATTGAAGCAAGGGGTCACCTGGTATGCGTTTAGCCGTTACACCAAATGTTGTTTTGTAATTAAATTGGGCAGAGGGAATTGGAGTTGATTACTTGTGCACATGGAGCTGTATCTAGTCTTGCACTGTGGCTCCAGATTTTACTTTATAATTGAGTTGAAGCTCAACTGGGGAAACAAAGAATTAGAATGTAAGCTTTATTTTCATGTAACTAGCAAAGCGAATCAGATGTCCTTTTCCTAACAGCCCTTACTCCCCAAGGTGAGTTTTGTTATGCAAGATGGTGCAGGAATTCAGAGCACATCCACTGCTTTTTTTATAGCAGAGGAAATTTAATCAAATAGGTATAGCTTTCTTATTTTTTTATGTGAGAAATGATTAATTTAAAGGAATAACATTTTCTGGGCTGGGGAATGCAGTAAACATTTTGCAGACTCCAGCTCAAAACACGTTCATGTTATCTGCTTTAGAAGCTGCAAACTGCAGTTGGATTCTGTTCTGAGTTAAATTGTTGTCCAGCTTTATGCGCCTCCCAAATTTGTGCCTGTCTTATCAAAAAACAGCTAATATGACATGGAGAAACTCAGTGAGCTGGATTTCTTTTTCAAAATGACTGGCAAAATATTTTTCTGAATAAAACATTGCTTATAAGTAAGTAAGAAATCTCTCCTTGAGTAGCTCTGGTGGCATCCAGCTGTCTCTGGGGTAGAACTGTGAATGCTAAGGCTTTAAAAGCTTTACATTTCCAGAAAAAAGGAGTTACTCTAACTGTGTGTTCTCCAGCTTGCAGGCTGGCATTCCCTGGTTACCTTACGCTCAGTAAGCTCTTGTGTGCTTAGATCTTTGGACTGTTGCTAGACCTTGCTTTTGGTGATGTACCTTACTTTTGGCTTTTGTGCCTTTGTACCTCAAATAGAACAGACTTTTTAGTTCAACTCAACAGGAGGCCAGAGATTGATCTCAAGACCTTATAGGTACAAAGTGTCTACTTGTGCCACTGAATGACACCTCTGTACGGGAATGTTTAGGAAGTTGCTCTTTTGTATGGAGGATGCTAACACATATCAACAGATTAAATTATACCAGTGTGTTCTTCTTTTCAATCATAGTTTTAGGGCAGTAGCAGAAAAGTGAAGCAGGCACTGGATAACATTTCTTTGAACTTTAACTATTCTAGTTGGTCCAACCAACTTGCCCATATGCATTCTAGTAAAACATCTCATACTGAAATCTCTTAAGGAGCCAAGATATACTTGAGCATTTTACCTGTGCAATTAACTGTGATTAACACCAACAAATCTCACTTGAAAGCTCCCCATTTTTTACTTCCTGTAAAAGGCATGGAGAAAGAAAGAAACTCCTGCTTAGCCATGGAAACCCACTGGATGCGTCATGCGCTCTCAGCCCCAGAAAACTCCATTTCCTTAGGGTCACCAAAAGACAGAAATGACTTGAAGACACAAAACAACAACAAATCTAAAAAAAAACACCAACACTTTATTTGAACAGCAAGGTAACACCTCTGTTGCCAATTACCACCCTCCTCCCCTCCACAATAGCAGCGAGGAGGAGTTAATAGTCAAGGAATTCCAAGTATATATGTCCCATGGTGCCTTTTTGTTCCAATATGTACTGGAATTTGAAGGAGACACCACACACTGGGAGGAAATAAAATGTTGCCACTGGTGCCAGGAATTGCCACTGAATAGGGATAACAGAATTGCCATTTGGATTTTTTTTTTAAAGCAACAAGTGCCACAACCATCAGCAACATTTACTCCTTCTGGAGGACCCCAGAATGCTATTGCACATAGACATATAAATTATTACTGAGCTAACAGTCTTTGCTGTTTGGTTGTGCCAGACATGTGATTTCCCAGTTGAAGTAAATATGATTTGCATGAATATTTCTACCAAAAAAAGAATCACTTTTTGCACTTTAATATTGGATTTGATAGAAATGAAGATATTTCCTTAATTGTGCAGTCAGATGAAGCAGTTCTATGAAGTGCTGGCCATAGCTGTCAAAGATCGTGCATCTTAAACAACATTCACATGCACATCAACTCTTTAAGTCATGTCTTGTCTTGTAATTTCATGGGCTTTCATAATGGTGGAGCTTAAAACAAATTACACAGTCTACAGCTTTTGCTGTAAAGAAGGCATTCTTAGCCCTTGCTGATTCTAAGAGAAGGGGACGTGGCTGAGTATGTTCCCTACAACTCAGCACTTTGATATCACTTTAATTACTATGGTTCCATCTTACAGAATCTTAAGATTTTGTACTTTGTAGTCTGGTGTGATACTGAGAATTTTCTACTATAATTCTTGTGCTGTAGTTCAGGGCAGTGGACTATTGCTCTCTAGCAGAGAATTCTACACCAAATGACGAAGTTCAGGATTCCAGGTTGGAGCCAAAGGGAGTTAAAGCACTGTCAAGATGTTGTAACTGTGTAGCATAGATAAATACAAAATTTACCAGGATCTTTTCCTTTTGGAATATGTTTGTGAAAGTTAATTAACTAAACTTTTCCTTTCCACTTCATAAATAAATAAGTAAATAATTTTTCTACAACATAGATTAAGATACAACTGAAAACACATAAAACTATTTAAATACACCAATTTAAAATTAATAGTTAAAAATTGGCTGGGTAGGCCTGCTGGAAGAGATAGTACTTTTTAAAAATTCAGACTGCATGTTTTGCTTTTGAATCTCTTTTGGCAGGTCATTCCACAGTCTAGGGGTGGTCAATGAACAGGCCCTCTGAGTGACCGTTGCCAGTCTTGTCCTGGCTAATTTAAGGAAATGGCCCTCAGAGGACCTGGATGTAAGGGGTGGATTGTATGGGAGGAGGCAATCCTGTGGGCAACTTGAACCCTAACCCTACAGGGCTTTAAAGTAATAACCAAGACTTTGTACATTGCCTGGAAACAAATTGGCAGCCAGTGGACTGATTCTAATATTGGTGTGTGACATGCTCACTCCTCAATGTACCTGTAATCAATCTGGTTGCCCCATTTTGGACCAGTTGGAGTTTCCAAATTTGGTACAAAGGTAGCTCAATGTACAGTGCATTTTAGAAGTCCAAGCTTGAAATCCAACCTATCAGTGCATGCATTACCATCTTTAAGTCTTCCAGTTCTAGGAGGGGCACAGTTGGCTTATCAGCCAAAACTGAGAATAAGCACTCCTGACACTTGCATCTATCAGAGCTGATATTTGGAGGGATGGATCCAGGAGTACTCCCAAGCTGAAAACACAGTCTTTCAGAGGGAATGTGACCCTGTCCAGAACTGGTTGACACACCTCCAAACCCAGATCAGGACCCTTAATAGTAAGCACCTCTGTCTTGTCTGGATTCAGTTTGTTTTTCTTCATCCAGCCCATTACCTTTTCCAGGTATTCCTTCAGAGGAGACATACTATCCTTAGTTAAGACTGTTTTTGATGGCATGAGGAAATATATTTGGGCATCATCAGCATTCTGATAGCACCTCATCCCATGCTTCTGGATGATCTCTCCCAATGGTTTTGTGTAGATGTTTAAAAGCATTGGGGATAGAATGGTACCTTGAGGTATGCCATATAACACTCCTTTTTTTGAGGAGCAGCTATCTCCAAGAATCACCATCTGGAACCTGCCTGAGAGGTAAGACCAGAATCACTGCAACACAGTGCCTCTGATTCCCGCTCTCAGGTGTTCCAAAAAGATACTGTGGTCGATGGCAACAGACACCACTAACAGCTCCAAAAGCACCAACAGGGACACACTCCCCCAGTTGAGAGAGATAATCTACTAAGATGACCATAGTAGTCTCAGCTCCATATCCTGCTCTGAAGCCTGTTTAAAATGCGTCGAGGAAGTTGATATATAATGCCTTCTCTACCCTTTGCAGTCTTCAGAAATCCTGTATGGTGCATTAGGTACGTGGTCAAAAATGTAGTTGATAGTTTTAGGGATGCTGGAGCTGTGAAAAAGAAAATAAATTTTACTAGGAGTTTTCACTGTTTCTTATTCCACAGGACTGGGTGTGCATGCAGGTATGTGTGTCTGACAAACTGACAGTGCAGCCAAGACTCACAGAGTTGCCACACCACTGCATTTTTATTGTGAGGGCTAATAATGTGATCTTTTAAAATATTCAAGCTTGTTCTCCTGAGCTTAGCCTCAGTCATCCTTACAGTAGCTGGAGAGGTACACGAAGATTTTCCCAGCAGCAGTTTATTGTTATGAGCTCTTGTTATTTTTGCACAGGGAATTTTGGAGTGGCTTAGGTCCTTGAGTGGGCAGTTAAGACCTCATAATGTAAATTCTTGGTGGAGTTGAAAATTGTTGGAATTGGTGGTTGGTATGACTCGACATAGAAAGCCAGTGTGGTCCAGTGATTTGAATGTGAGACTACAACTCTGGAGACAGGGTTTGAATATCTGCTCAGCCATGGAAAGCCACTGGATGACCTTCGGCAAGCAACACTCCTTCAGCCTCAGAGAAGGCACACTGCCTGTGAACAAATCTTGCCAAGAAGAATCCATGATAGGTTTGCCTTAGGGTCGCCATAAGTCAGAAACAACTTGAAGGCACACAAGAACATTTGATTAACATAGGTATCATCTTTTTGGATTCTCCTTAGGGACAATGCTGTGAGAGACTACATTACAAAATTTGTCACTACAGCACTGGAAACTGGAAACACTCAAAGAAGTATTCCCATCCTTCCAGGAGCTCAGGATACAAAATAAATGTGAAAGAAACTAGTTGCAACCTAGACAGACCATGTAGTATTTACAGGAAATATCCGTAGCTTGGTGACAAAGTACATGCTTTGCCTACAAAATTTTACATGTTCAAACCAAACCCTGGTATCTCCAAGGACATATTGGAAAGACTTCTCTGTGAAATCTGGAATTACCCTTCGGGCAGCTGGTGGCAGCAGCTCCATGCCAATGGGGCAGTCAATTCATTACAAGATTTAGAACAGACTTTAAAAGAAGTAACTCTATGTCCCAAACAGATTCAGCACCTAAAGTTTGGACTGAAAGGCAGAGCAGTTTCACTAACCCATTGACATGTGACTCACCAGCTGCCACTGGTTGCCAGTCAGTTATGTAGGCACTACTAAGCTAGATAGGCCAGTGGTTTGATTCCATCTAAGCGGTTTTCTTATGTAGCAATGATTAAAGTTGGAGAGTTATTCCTGCCTCCTACTTCTCACACAATCAATGACTTCCCATATGTAATCACTTTCTCTTGTGGCTTTGGATAACAGGCATCGTAAAAACTGAGGCAGTGTGCACATCGTCTACTTAGGTATTCATTAAAGATTTTGCATAATTTTCACACGCAGGGGGGCATAGCACCCAGTAAAGGGAGCTGGCTACAGGAAGATACACATTCAAGCTTTCAGTTTGTGAAAAGCAAGGGATCCATGCGCTTGAGACTCCTTTATCTCAAGTGATTCCAGTTTCACTATCCCTTTCCACAGCTAGTAATGCATGTGGCTTAACTCTGATTAAACAGCCAGAGTTTAGAACTGAAACCTGAAGGAACACATGATCAAAGAGGCCTAAGTACTTTAAGTGTCAGCGTATTTCTCAGCCTCCTTCTCTGCCCCAGGCTTCTTTCTTTCCTGCCTGCCAGAAGAAGCTGGTATTTTAAATCTTAGGACGCATGCTGCTGTATGGTAACAGTGTTGTTTTACCGTAAACTAAGCCCATAAAACAGATCAGTATCTCCCTTTTCCCTGCATCATTTAATGTGTTTGGAATATAATTAGCAGGGATATTATGTTTAAACCTGAGGTCTCTTATTTTACAATTAGGCTCAAATAGCAGTGTCGGTGGGGGTGTTGTGTATAATTAGGGATGAGCATGTCTATTCAATTTGCTGTAAAGAGAGGAGCCATTACAGCTGTTCAGACAATACTGAGATAATAGATTTATCCCCCAGCATTATTGCTGGAGGCTTCTGTCATTGCCTTTCTAAAATGTATTGTAGTAATCAGAATTTAAATTCAAAGTGGGGTGATGGTTGGAGTAGGACTGATAATTGGTACCCAAAATTGTCATTGCTGGATTATTTTTTGTGCATGTTGGTGCTGTTACAAAGTAACTTCTCCCCCTTTTCCTGACTGGGAATTATTCCATTTTTCCCCCTCAGCAGTTTAGCTTTTATATATAGAGAAACTACAGCAAAGGAAAGGAAGAAAAAAAAGAAAAGAAGCAATTTTCCTCTGCAAAATTAGATCAGTGCTGATAATACTTCCTGTCTCATGGATTAGTTGGCTAAAGGACTCAGGTGATGGGCAAAGAATTTTCCATGCTATAGATTAACATTTGTGAATAGCAGAGGTATAAACAGATGCCAAATGTGCATGCAGAGATTAGACAGCATTACTGTAGGTATCCTTTGTGCCCCCAAAATATTGCCATTTCATTTTGAGAGGGATTTAATGTCAGTGAAAGGGGCTTCATTTCTACTGCTGTGATAACTGTAGTGCTCTCCATCTATTCTTTTCTATTCAGAAGCAGTACAGAAAGGGCAGCCTTTTCAGTTTATCACCTCTATTTTGCTTCTTGTCTTTTATCTGAAGACTGGAAGTGTAGTGTCGTGGCTTCTGTACTAAGGAAAATATGGAGTAACCTAGCATAAAGAAAAATTGCTCTCAGTAATAAGTACTGGCTCACATGATGGAGATGGGGACCACAGCACAGCAGCAGCAATTGGCACTGTTTGCTACCTGGCACTTTCCAAGAGAGCATGTTTGACTAGGGCAACATGGGTTCCAAAGAGTCACAAAAGAGGTATAGAAAGATTAATGGCTTTGGAGAGCCACAAAATAACACTTTTTACAATTTGACTGTCCAAGTGACAAAAGACTCCCACTGGTTCAACTGCCTGTTCTGTGGAATACATTTGATGGTGCTGTTTCCCAAGCAGTCTAAGAAAAGTATTTCCATTTAATCCAGTGGCAGCTGGTGGCTCTGCTGAAGAGATAAATCCACTCTTGGTTTTAGTCCAAACTTTGGAAGAACTATCCAAGGTACTGATATCTACCCCCCATTGGATCAGCATCTTAAGAGGTTCCTTTAAAGATCACACTAAAGTGAGGAGTGGATTTATTACTATCTGACATGAATGCCACAAGTTACCACTGATTGATGCTCCAGTAGTCAAAAGACATGTTTTCTTCATGTACAGTAATGTTCAAATAATTAACTGTCAATTTCGTCTTTGAAGTCTTTCTCTCATTTGGAGATTTTGTGCTGATGGAGAGTTCTTTTTGGGAAAATTCTATAGTAAGGTTAGGTTTTGACAGAACATCTGCTCCTCTGTCAAAGTACACATCCCAAAGATGAGACACCAGGCTTCCAGGGAACTTCTCTCTAGGTTATAGAAAATGCAACACAGTGGACAAGTTTTTTCCCCTATACTATTCTCCCTGATATTTTTTTTCCTTTTATCTTCCAAGTTTTTCTGCACTGTTTGTATTTTCTGTTTATTGTGAATGATTCTTTGTTCTTTGTGGTTGCCTTTTTTCAGCCCGTGGCTGAAAAGCCACCCTTTTTCTAAGTGCTCATCCTGTGCCAATAGCTAAATGCCTTTGGAATGTTGTGTTATCTCTTTTTTTCTAGGAGAAAGTCATCTAATCTCAGACAGGCCAGTAGCAAGAGAAGTTTGTACTCTCTTGTAGGGGACAAGCACTCCAAGCACATTTCTTCACTGTCACCTCTTGGTGCTTTGCTCCACATAAGCAACATCTAGCAGTAATTTTATGAAGCAAGGAAGTGCAATATCTTTGGCCTTCGCTGATCATCATTAGCTGTTCTCATAGCAGGAACATCCAGGCTAGCATAGGATCCAGTACAAATATCATCACCACAGAATACACCTTTCTTTCACCTCAATACTTTGTTTAAGGTAAAGCTCCCGGATAAATCAGCATGAGAATATCATGGAGCAAATTCTTTGGAAATTTATGAAAAGAAAGAGGATGCATAAATCTCTCTTGTCATTGTTAATTTTGAAAAGCAAGCTGGAAACCTTGCAAATGAGAAACCAGAAGTGGGCCAAGTATTGGCCTTGAGTTCCTCTGAGATGCTTCTAGCATCAAACTCTCAAGAAGATCGCAGGATTGACACTCATTAGCAATATGACCAGTCTAAGATTGCTGTAGCATATCAGCCTTGATCTTTGTGTTTCTCCTTGTTCCCATCTCTCTTTTGTATAACCAGAAAGATTGCTCAAGACCAAGCATATTTTGTATTTCTTTCCCCATGATGGCCAAGACAGCCAGAATTCACAATGCTGTTACGCAACCTAGGTTGTTGGGCTGATCAGAACATTGGCCTCACGAAGACCTTGTCTTCTGGGATCCAGGGCAATATTTATCATGTAGACATCTGCAGTTGCAGCTTGACAAATAAAAGTGCTTAACTATGTAACTCGTTGGATTGCAGAACCTTTCCATCTGTGTGTAGGGTGCTAGCTGGGAGAAAATGCTGGTTTCAATGAGTGGTAAATGATAAAAGACAGATGAGTTGTTTTCAAACACTCAACAAGAAAGTTTGTGAATGTCATAGTGATCCCTATTCAGCTCATTAGGAATTACTCCATTCGCTATTTTAAACAGAAAGGACAGCAAAAAGATGAAATGATGTGGCAGGGAAACAGTACCAGATCATCGAAGGACAGATTCATCATCGAAGGACAGACCTGTGGCTTATGTTTTTACAATTGATATTTTCCTAATGTGGATGACAGTTTCTTAAATTCTATCAGGTCTTGAAAATACTATGGTGATGGATGCAACCTCCGAAAGTACTGGCCTGATTCTTTTTTTCCCCCATAGCCTCCCATGTCACCTTTTTTCAGCTTACTTGTTGATTATTTGACTTTTCTGTCATCCAGATCACATCATAAAGTCCTGATTAGTGTGAAGTCATTCTTTATCTTCCATGAAATGTATGTATTCATAAGAGGACATGGACTCTAGGAAAAGCAGGCCCAAGGGTCTTGATATATGTCATCTCATAATAATGTTCTTATAGTTGCAACTGATGGACAGCTCAAGATCACAGGACCACATAGTCTGAGAATATGGCTCAGCATGTTGACTGCAGAAACAGTAAAAACATCGGGAAGATTATCTGTTTCATAGATTACTGTAAACAAGGCAAGAGTTACAGGAAAGCTGTTCAATAATACATAAAAACATTTTTCAGATGAGTAGCTTACACAGCGTATCCCCCTAATTGTTTTCTTTTTTGGCAACTATTTAATCACTGCACTGAATTTTCTGTAAAATTTATAAAGGAGGGTATAGGATAGTCTCATAGTGGGAAAAGACTCTAGGTCCTAAAAATTTAACTGTTTAAGTTCATTGCCTGATTTACTCTTTATGACTTTGAAATCTGGGTGGTGTTGTGAATTAATATGTCTACTATTCTTCATCCTTCAGCCAGTCCTTTTCGATTTCATCTATAACTGACATCTTTCTTTGATGTTTTTTAAAGAAATCACGGGTTTAAGAGTGCTGAATTCTGTACCCACTATCAAATTCTGTACTTCAGTAGAATATGGAATATAGAGAAGGTTGGATCCAAACTTAGCCATATTTGGAGCAGACCCGTTAATTCCAGTGACTCTATTCTATGTATGATGGCTGCTCCCCAGCTGTGGAACACCTTTCCATGTTGGCCCTCTATATTCCAGTTGGCCCTCTACCTGCTCTCTTTCTGCCAAGAAGTGAACACCCCCCCTTTTTTTTCCAGAAGACAGCCTTTTGAGATGTGAATTGTCTTAGCAGCAGTATGTGTGAAGTGTTCTGCTGTGCTTTATTTTCTAATTTTTTATTAGTAATGTATGTTTTAAATACGATTTCAGTTGTTTTGTTTTAATCATAAACTTAATAATATTGGCATTCAATTCTTTTTTAACATTTTTAAAACCGGATTTTTAATGTAATATTGTATTATATTTTTGTAAGCTGCCTTGGATCCCATCTCCAGATGGGGTATAAATTCAATAAATAGATAATTCAGTCCATTGCCTTGAAGTGGTTTGGACAGAGATCAAACATGAATGGAGCAAAAAGACTGAAATGGAAAGCTGCGCTAATAGCCAGGTGATACAATGACTTCTCTGTTGGACTAGTAGGTTCACTTGGTTTCAAATTCTTGTTCAGCCATTAAGATTTCTGGAAGATCCTGGACTACTCATCTGCTCACAGCCTGTATTATTTCACAAGGTTACAGAGAAGTAAAAGTGTGGATCATGTACGTCACAAATAAAAATGTAATAATATGTTAAATAAACAGAGAATCTGCTGGTCTGAGATTAGATTCTCCAGGGCTACAAGAACTGCTCCAAGAGACTACATTCTTATCTTGAAGCAGGATGTTCAAGATATGCCAGAAGATGCTAACAGCATTTGGCTAGATGGGCAATTAGACTGACATTGTATCATGCAGTTGCTTCTTCCTTCATTTTAATGTAATTAAATTTATCACAGTGTTTACAGGAAAATCTCCATTGTAAGTGATACTGTAACAATAGATTTTCTTGATACTAGAGATTAGGCAAATGTTCATTGGGAAATGGTGACTCTCCCTCCTTCCCTCTCTCTTTTTCTGTCTTATGCATACACAGAAACACACAAGCACACTAGAATTTTAGTGTTTTAGCACCATCAGCGGTTTATCCCACCCCCCCACCAGCTCTATTTAAATGTGGCCTATTGGATAGATTGATCTGTTTTGGTCTCATGACTCAGATTGATTTTATTCCCAATAGAGACTCTGTCTGTCTTCAAACTTACTTTACTTTTTCCTTTTCCCCTTTTATTATTTTTTTTAAACCCAAATGACACTTGATTGACTCAGGCAGTGGGGGCGGCCCCCTGTTCTTGGTTATGATCAATATGCTGGTGTTCACTAGTCCTTATCATTCTTAATATGACTACATTAACAAATGAACCCTGAAAATGTTTTTAAGTCACTGTCAGACTGCACAGGAGAAGTCCACAGATATTGGACACAAATGCTGTGTTGCTCCAATGCACACCAAGTATGCTGGAAAACAATGTAAGACCATGCTATTTATGAGAATTGAGAGTGTAGGCAATATTATCAAGGCTCACCTCAGCAGTTTCTTTCTAATAATTTTTGCTTCTAGGAAGGCTAGATAATGTTAAATATGCTGTCTGTATGCTGCTAACAGAGCAACTAAAAACCCAATAGAATAAGATAGTAAATCTTTTTTCCCTTCTTCTTTGCTAAGAGTTGAGGTAGATCGGGCAGTGTCGGGACCTCCGCGGCCCCAGACGCAGCACCCGAGGAGGAGGACGATCCGGTCTCCTCGCGAGTAGCGGCGGAGGTCTCCTCGCGAGTAGCGGCGGAGGCCTCCGGCGCCGGGAACAGCTGCCCAGACGCCGTCGAGGCCACCGCCGCCGCAGAGGAGGCTATGGAGCCACCTGCCGCTACGGGAGGTCGTCCTGAGCCTGCCTGCCCTGACACCGACGGAGCCGGCGCTGCGGAAGAGAGTCGCCCGGAGGTCGCTGGGCTGCCGCTCACCCGCGGGCCCGATCCGGAGGAGCCTGACGGCCTCCCTCCCACGTTCTCGCAGCGGCGGCAGGCCAAGGAGGCTGCCCGTCGCTCCCGCCGGTTGCTGGAGCGTCAGCGGCAGGCTGAGGGCTTGCAGCTGGCTAAGGACGCTCAGCTGTGAGCCCGGCTGAGGGCTCCCAGCTGTGCAGCAGCTTCAGGATTGGCCGGCGCCGGCGCCAGGCTCCTACTTTAGAGCCGGAGGGAGCCAAGTTCAGCACGGAGCAACAACCAACGGCTCTCCGTGTGTTGCCCGTCAGGGCTGCTGCCTTGTTCCTGCCTTGTTCCTGCTTTGTTCCTGCCTGCCTTGCCCCTGCTGTGGTCCCGCCTTGTTCCTGCCGAGACTCTGCTCGGAAGCCTTGCCAGCCAGCTTAACCCTTCGTTGCCCGGGTGAGGAAAACCCTTTCTTTTCGTTCCTGTTTACCGCCTGAAGTAAGGCTTGCTTTAGTTTTGCGGTGACTCTGCTGGCTGAGGCTTCCGGGACGCCAGCCTCGGCCTGAGCCAGACCCAAGCCTGCCCGGCCCCGCCCAGCCGCCGACAGGCAGTGGCATTATTTCTGATTACCTCCATCCAAAATTCACTGCACTGCACATAGTTCTGCCTTGCAAGAGATTCCCCCATTAAGTTAATAGCTTTATGTATGCTGAAAAAGAATCTTTAGCATCGGCACACTCATAGAAGAAGTGATACATGACCCAGAGTGCCAGTGGTTGATAGTGGTGGTGCCAAAAAGTTCCTAATCACTTAATTCAGAGACTGAATTGCCCACCTTATATTGCGATCAGTATCCAGGATGTGTATGGGTGTGTTGTGATTAGTGTCCATGATATATATATGAACTATAGCTGCAAGTTTGAGTGGCAGTTGAAAATGAGGAAATATGATAGGATCTAACATTACCAATCAAGGTGCAACTCTCAGGGGCATGGAAATATGACTTCTCTTCCTTTAAGAGCTGTTTCTAGTAGTGCTCATAATTGTTGAGCTAATTATCAATCAAGCAAAGCAGAGGTCCCTCATCATTAACTGTTGAAGCATCCCTTTCTGATCACTTATGGAAGTATGGAGGCGGGGGAAAATCATGTTGTGAATTCCTACCAGTAAATATATGTAGATGTGGGTATATCAGGCCAGATGTTGCTCTGTTGTATGAATGTGCCCACCAAACTACTCCTTGTGGAATATGTTCTACTATTTGAATCATCCCTGAGTTTTATTAGAGAATTTATATTAACCAGCAAGGATGTGTAGTAATCTGACTGATGAAGAATAGACTCTCACTATCCTCTTCCATGGGGCTGGAAAATTAAAGTTGTAAAGGTGGCTGGGTGGCCTATAAAAATATGATCTGCTAAAGTCATGTGATGCCACCTGCAATCTTGACTACTGTATTTCACTAAAAGAAAACAAGTTACATCTTCCATTCTGTTCTTTTCCCCTGAACTTCCCCAGCTGAAAACTCAGAGTTGAAAAAGATCATACTATCAAGGGAGGAAAAGCAGGTTATCACAGCTTGGATGCCTGAGGATATTGGATTTTAAAATATATTTTCCGAGATAATATAGTTATGGAAAGTGTTTGCTTCATACACTTGCTTAATATGTCTCCTCATATAGCTTGCAGATGCTACCGTATTTTACAACTAAATATTGATATCTCTCTACCTGTCTGTCTGTCCCGTTTATTTTTACCCCACTGGGTTGAATGTAGACTTTGTCTACATGATTATCATCTGATTGGTGACTGTAATATAAATGGAGGTACAAAAGCTCTCCCGTTATGATACCTGGCAGACAGTGGATTAGAGAAAATATTATATATGAGATATTTACCCATTATCTTAGAGTGTGAGTATGATCCGGATCATATGGAAATATTTTCTTGAAGAATGCAGGTGTATATTTTAATTTTGAGTGGAAAAAAAAAGAAAAGTAATACATACTGTATTGATGCTTCTGGACATAATACACCATCCAGTTATAGCATTATGTAACAACAGTAAACTCTATTTAACAAAAAGCAAAACAAACTAACAAGAACACTTTTCTGGACAGCTTATCTTTAGCCCCAGAAACATGACACAGAGATTTGTTGTACAAGTGGGCAGTTCTGTGTACTTTGTTGAATGCCAATACTCCATAGATGGAACTACATCTGAAATACTGTGACATGTTTGGTCTCCCTGCACCTTGTGATGGTGATGATATTTATTTATATCCAACCTTTTTCCTAGTTTGGTACTCAAGGTGGCTTACAACAGATTAAAAAAATGAAAAATTCACAAAATGCGAAAGTTAAAGAGTGACTATTAAAAAAATGAAAAAGCATTAAAGTATTAAAAACACCATAATAAAAATAACAACAAGAAAATCCAGCACATTGTTCAGGCAGGACAGACCTTGTACAATTAGTCCTCAAAGGGCTTGTTGAGACAGAAAAGTCTTCATCTGTCTAAGAGAAGAGAATAAGGAGGTTGCCAATCTAAACTCTCTAGAAAGGGAATTCCAGAGTCTGAGGGCAGACATTGAGAAAGCCATCTCCTGTGTTCCCACCAGACATGCATGTGAGGGTGGGACAGAGCGAAGGGCATCATTAGTAGATCTCAAAATATGGGCAGATTTGTAATTGTTCTTCAGATAACCTAGACCTGCGTGATATAGGGCTTTGCAGGTCAAAACCAGCACTTTGAATTGTGCCCAGAAACTAATCAGCATCCATGGAGCTTGTGCAGAAAGGGAGTTGTGTGCTCCTTGTATCCAGCCTCAGTTAGCACCCTGTCAGCAGCTCTTTGGACCAGCTGAAGTTTCCAAACAATCTTTAATGGCAGGCCCACATACAGTGCATTACAGTAATCTTACCAGGATGTAACTAAGGCATGTGGCACTGCAGACAGATCTGATATCTCAAGGAACAGTTACAACTGGCTTACAAGCTTTAACTGTGCAAATGCACTCCTTGCCATTGCTCAAACCTGACATTCCAGGAGATGAGTTGAATCCAAAGGTACACCCCATGCTGCTGAACTCTGTTTACAGTGGGAGCATAACCCCATCCACTACCGGCTGAACCCCTATTACTTGATCTCCCTTTTGATTGACCAGGAGCATCTCTGTCTTGTCTGGATTAAGTTTCAATTTGTTCACCCCATCCAGTCCATTACTGATGACGAGCGACAGTTTAGGACTGAAACAGCTTCCTTGGATTGTAGTAGAAAGAAATAGTAGAGGTGGGTGTTGGGAGCTGGGTGTCATGGAGAGAGGCAACCAAAATATTCAGGGGGTTGGCAAAATTGTCCTGTGAGGAAAGGTTACAGTGAGAAAAGGTCAAGTAAGGTGAGACATGCGAAGATATGTAAGATTACACATGATGTGAAAAAGAGATGATACCCTCCTCCTTACCCCCTTAATACTCAACCCCATGCTCATCTCATGAAGCTTAATGGTGGGAGAATCAGGACAGAAAGAATCTCCAACTCTGAATGGAATATGCTGATCATGATAAATCCCCACTTGTGTATAGATGGGGTAAATCTGTATGGAGTTTTAGCTACCCTTTGTTAAGCAGAAAAGGAATAACTTTTTTTTTCTCTTTAAGTTTTTTTTTCTTTTCTGTCACTGTTCCTGAGTATGACAATCAGACTTAGGATAGATAGAAAATAATTCTTCTTGCTTGTTTCTGATATCCGAGAACAGTGTTTCTTCAGCCCATAGATCTCATAGAAGAGGAATACATTAGTTTCACAATGACTGGTAATTATCTTCCTTTCCTATATTCTCTTCTTCTGGGCAAAATGTTTAAAGCAGTAGGGGATATCTCTTCATATATTCACAGTTATGTAAAAGGAATTTTCCTGATTCTGCAAGTATTTTTGAATGTACAGTTGCACCCCTAATGGCCACTACATAATGTTTGTCACTTTAACACTCCCAAAGTATGAAAAGTTTTATGTCACAACGTGGTGGATTTGCACCATGAATCTTTGACAAATGGCAAATTATCTGTCCTTTAAAATGCCTTTAAACTCATGATATTAATTCAGAAATACCAATGTACATGCAGCAGACATTTCAGTTTGGGTTCAGGCTTAGAGAGACCCACTAGAATCTGTGGTTTGCCATAGCCAATTCAAGTTCCACTGATTTCATATTAAATATAACTCAGTTGTAGATCAAATCCATCCTATATAAAATGTCAGTCTTCCCTTTTAAATGTGTATTGCCCTGAATTCTGAGGTTATAGAGTTTGCAGTAAACTTTGAACAAAATCTGGATATGTCATCGTGAACATACGGTATATTTTTAAGGTATGCAACAATTTTTAACTAAAAAGACACAGAGTCCCTATTAAATATGCAGGATTTATACTTTGTACTGAATGTACATACAATGGCCTAAATCCAATTGTTAGTCGTATTGATGCTGTGGACCTTACAGAAGTGTTCATATATCTTTCGACAATTGGTTTCCTGTGCTTATCCTAACTGGAACTAGCAACTGTATTTCAACCAATGCTTTTTATTTGTGAATGTTACTGAAAACAGAGGTATTTGTGAAAATTAATAATTAATGATCAGAATATTTATAAGATTCTCTTATGAAGTAAGTCAGTATAAGGATGTACGAAAAGACATGATGTGCAGCTGATCTAAACACAGTCACAATTTTTATATTTAAAAATATAAACCTCCTTGGAGGTTTTTAAGCAGAGGCTGGATGGCCATCTGTCAGGAGTGCTTTGAGGGTGTTCCTGCATGGCAGGGGGTTGGACTGGATGGCCCATGTGGTCTCTTCCAACTCTACATTTCTATGATTCTATGATTCTATGAATATTTTCAGACCTCAACAACAGATGCTAGAAACAACACTGGGATATTTGCCTTAATTGAAACCAATGTTGTTTTTATTTAGTCTTCTCAAAAGGAAATGACTTAAGAATATTAACTGTCACCTAATTAAGAGTCTTAATTAAATGCAGATGCTGCTTAACTGGTAATTGAGAAAATATGAATAGAGAATCAGCAACTCATTAAATACATGCAACTAGCAGCCATGTAAGCTTGGCGTTGTTTGATTGTACAAAGTGCCCTGATTCAGTTACAACACCAAACACCAATTAAGAAATTGTTCTGTAAAGGTTCCTTCATGGATTACTTCTGTTGCTTGTTGTTTTGAAAGTAAATGGAATAATGTGTAACATCTAAAAGCCCTCCATAATGACAAAGAAGCATGTTTCCATTCTTGTCAAATATATGTTTGTTTGTTTGTCAAGTATATTGTGCCTCAAACCAATTCTGGGTTCTATAACTTAAATTTGTCTTGAACATCATAAACTTTCGCTTGTGTTTCCTTTTATAGATTTCAATTGATAAAATATTCAAAGGCAGAATGGTTATGCCATTATAATTCCAATTCCAAGTGCTTCTGTAGTCCTGAGATATTTATCTCTTAGGCTAAAATGTATGAGTTCTTCTCTGCTCAGAGGTGAAGTTGGAACAAAATCTTTGCAGATGTTTTATGAGATTTGAGATGTCCTTGTTTCCAGGTAGTATAAGCTGATAACTGTTTTTCATGTTACAGCTAAGTACATTACTGTTAGCCTTTAAAGTATGCATGGTAGTTCATATAACCTGGGTGTCAAGCTAGCAGCTTTCAACAGCAATGAATAAGTCTGGTGTGTGTGTGTGGGTTTAACTTTAAAAAGCAGGCTCTTACTGTTATAAGCAAATTAGATGCAAATATGCCAGTAATTTCATGGAAATTGGTGTAATGTTTTACATGGAGCTGAATAAAGCTTGACAGCTATGACCCTCAACTGGAGGAGTCTTTAGGGAGTTAGTGTGCTTAGAGTCTGCTGCACTCCATCAATCACCACCTCCTGCTCTGCTGGCCTCAGAGCTTAGCCTGAAGGTATCTGAAAACGAAAATAATCATTGTGGGTTGAGGGAAGAGGACATAGGAAACTGATGAACTCATTTTTTTCCACACTTGGTTTTGTACACTGCAAAGTGCAAATGGCATTTATACTCAGGGTCCAGAGATTTTGTGTGACTCAGCTCAGCTTTAGATTATCCACAATATGCACATAATTCAGTATGTTATGTAATTTTTTCTTTGCATCATAGCTCAGTCCCTTTTACTCTGTTTGAATGTTACTGTAGCCTACAAAATCTGATTCAAAGCTGTGTAAAACCATTAAGAGAATACAGTCACACATCAACGCAGCACCCATTTTTAATAGTAAAAAATATTTTAAAGAAAGACTGAAAAACTAATGTTCCATACCCTCTTCCTGCTGAAATCACCACAAAAGAAGGCTATGTTGCCATTCTAAAATACACTGTAGATGAACATTTCATCTTATTTGCTCTAGGTATTTTGACACACTTCCTTGGAAGGTTCTTACATTAGATAGGCTTTCCACCCTGTAGTATTTCTTGACTATTGTCTTGACTAGAATGATTTCTATTTATTTTGTATTATGCACCTATCCATTATTGACTCTTCAGGCTCTATAGTAATTTGATTCTGAATATTGCAGTGAAGTCCATTATTTTCTGCTGCAATCCAAGCACTGTTGTCAGTTCTTTGTCAGGGGCTGGCCTGATCTCGTTCAGATTTTTTAAAGAAGAACCAGGACAATGTTGTGTGGTGGTGGTTTTTAAAATGTGAGAGCACACGTGCTGTTTTACCAATGCATATTGCATTTGTTTTATGTTGTTTGGTAGAAGAAATGAAAAATTTCCTAGCCGATTGGTTTTTCTTCACTTGTCACCATCAATTGTATCTAAGGGATTTTAGGCTGCAAGCCTAAACACATTTTTAGGGGTATGCCCTTTAAATATGACAATACTTCCACTAATCAGTAATCTTGATAGCTTTTCTCCATGAGAATCTACACTTAGTTGCTGTCTGATTGTCCTATTCAAACGTTCTCTAAGTATCTACAGCAAACACATGAGATGGGCTCATACTAACCGTGCTCCCTCTGTCTCTGCTTCCATTGAACTCTGTTTCATGAAGAGAGGAAGCTTTCCTTTTCAGTCTGCCACTATTAATTTAAGGAGAGCTGTGACAAAGAGAAGATCATCACACTTCCTGCCTCACATGTTTATTGTGTCTCCTTAAGGAATACCTGGATAAGGCTCATATATTCAGACAACAGCTTTTGATCAGTGAGTGTGAGTTTCTATGAAAACAAGTGAAATTGAGGTGGTCTTCCTGGTTCCCAGTTGTACCCATAATGCTGAAGCATGCCAATATTGGTTTTACTGCCCTTTTGTCCAATAGGCTCAGAGGAACTCAGACGAAGCCAGACTGTGCTTTTTTGCAAGCATATGCAATCATGATACCTATTTTTTTTATAAAAAGATTGTATAATGAAAATAAAATATGGTACTGTTGACAATAGCTAGTTTATGTTGAGATTTCTACCCACTGATGGTTCTCTTTAGATTGGAATTTCTTTCATAACATATCGTTGATTGCTTCCTGGGTAGCCTATTACATTACAAAATAAAGTGTAAGGGCCACAAAAGTCAAGTTGCTCATAAAATTATTAGCAATAAATTAGAAACAATTCCATCTAAATAGCATACTTGCTCTCTAAGAATTTACTATTGTAAATTCTTGCCATATTCCATATTTGTTACCTCCAGTCAGATAGGACTTGCCTAGTGGTAGTCTGGATTTGAATATATCACTTCGACATGCAGTTGGTGACAGTGTTTTATTGCCTTTAGGTAATTTCAATTTTTAAACAGGCTACAATCACATGCTGCTGCATTTTCCAGCTGCCAATCAAACTCCTGTCCTATGAGGAAATATTAGGGGGGGGATTTTGTGAGCACAGCTGTGACATCCCCTCATACCTAAACCATCTCTCTGTCAAATAAGATATATGCCAGCTGCCAGCTTTTCATCACACTTTAGTGTGACCAAGAAATAGAATACTCCCCTGCTTTTAACATATTTGTTCAGAACAGGTTTTTTTTTTAATGGAACAAGCCACAGATTTGGTTAAAATGCTACAATTAACAGATTTTTTCCCAACAGATATCCTGAGCATCAGAATTTCGTTGACTAAACCTTGTAGAATTAAGCAATATTAATTCCTGTCTTGAATGTAATAAGGTAATACTGTAGGTGGTTTTTTTTTTTAAAAAAAAGTCTGTTATTGTTTCACAGTCTTACATTTCCTGATGAATGCATCTTGATGTTAAATAATATTAGTCATTATGATGGGAAAAACCAACCTGATTGAACCACATTACAATTCTCACATGGTGTTTTTTGTTCAAACTACTGACTCCCTGAACTGCAGAGAAATGTCTAAGGAAAAGTCAAACACAATGTCCCTGAGCCATTCAAGGTGACATAATGTTGAAAACACTGATATAATAGGAACAACCAACTTACTCCGTTATTTTAAGTAGTTATTGTATAGTTGCTGGGAGATGGAAGCTGGGCCCTGTCTAGTACAATCTGATTTTGTCTGCAATACTAAAAACTTGTGCTATGGAGTATGCACCAACAAATACAGTAGTATTTTCTTCTGGCTAGATATGCATAAGATTATGCTCTTAATTGCTTACTTTTTTTCCTGTGAAGACCTACATTTGTTTCCTGCAAAATGGCCCTATTCTGGTATTCTCTAATAGTTTGGTCCATGTGAGGTGGGCACACTGTAACCATACTCGATTACTTCTTCCCTATTCCTTCTGTCACTGGTTCCATGGCTGTATGAAGAGGAGAGTTTTCTCTCTTCATGGAGGCTCTCCACATAATCCAGAACCCTGGAAGATAAACTTTGGCTGCACACTAACCCTCCTCCCTCTGTCACTGCTGCAATTGCTCTTCTCACATTGCCTTCATCATGTTGGTGGTCATTATTCTAAATCTTTTGTTAATGAATCCTTGTTTAAATATGCATGGTACTTTCTTTAACCTATAATCAATCTCCAACCATTTAACTTTATTGGATAACACCAGGAACAATGAAAGATATTTCTAGTGAATATTTAAATATTCCAGTGCATATTCTAGTGAATATTTAAGCTACCACAAGATGTAGAGTGATGAGCACCAATGTGGGTGGCTTCAAAGAGAGATTACACACATTTATAGAAGATAAGACTGTCAGTTGCTATTAGTCAGGATATACATATGTATTACCACCCATATCATCAAAGGAAGTGTGGTTCTCAAAACCACAAATATGAGGATGCTGTTTGTGGAATGTCTATAGGCAGCTGGATGTCCAGTGAATGCTGGGCTTGACAGACTTTTTTCTGTTACTGTAGAAATCTTATATTCTTCATTTTGACAAACCTAAGAATTATTAGTAATTTAGATCAGTTTGTTTGCCGTATTTATCACTGTGCCCAATAGTAGACATTCTTTGATCAGCTTACAACCATGACATGGAAATGAATTAAAACCAACAACAGAATAAACTGCTGGAAGAACAGAGAATAGATTTGTGGCATCAGTCAGGAACTACTAAATGTTTAAGATCAAAAATCTAGGGAAATTAAAAGATTTTCACCTAGTTCCAAAAATACTATAACATGGGCACCAGGCAACATCTCTGAGGAGAGTGTTCCATGAGCAGTGTACCAACAGTGAAGATCCTCTCTAGTAGCCATGTGCTGCACCTCGTTTGAGGAAGGAATTGAGAGAAGTGCACTAGAAGATTTTCTGCTCTTAGGTCTCTGTGGCACTCAGTGGCCCTTCAACTAATCCAGCGCCAAGCCATTTAGAGTTTTAAAGGCTGATAATACTGAATTGGGATAGAATGAGTGTCACAATATATTCTAGATCAAAGATGGAGAATATTTGACCCAAGAGATTTTTTGGACTAAAGTCAACTCTTACCATGGGTTATGTTGAGTTGGGTTTATGGAAGTTGTAGGCCAGAAGATCTGAATGGCCAAATGTTTCCCATTCCCATCTTCTCAGAAGGTGAAGAGAAACAACCTGTAGGAATAGTAGCCTTGACAACAGACTAGTGGTGTGCTTTAAAGTATAGTTCCAAGTTTAGGCTGCTAAAGAAACAAAATAAAATGCTTGCAGCAATCTTGAGAATGAAAGAGAAATTATGTGTTGTATTGGTAAGCTTTTTTTTTTTCAATTTTAGAGGGAGATGTAGACCGTTCAAATGAAATGATTTGTGAGTAATCTCAAGAACTTCTGTGTAACTTGCAGTTTGAGGGATTTACTTAAGTTGAGCAATTCCCCTTACATAATGTGGAAGTGAATCCCACTGAGCTTGGTATGACCTATGTGTACATTAGTCTCTTTGGGATTGAACTGTAAGATGCTTTTGGCATATGTGTGCCTGTGTGTATCTTTGGATGTATATGTGCATGTATATATGTGTAAAGAGCCAGTGTAATATAGTGGTTTGAGCATTGGACTATTACCCTGGGAACCACAGTTTGGTTCCCCACTTGGCCATGGAAATGCACTGGGTGATGTTGGATGCTTCACACAATCTCAGCCCCCAGAAAACCCATTATAGGTTTTGCACTGAGTGAAATGAATTGAAGGCACACAAGAACAGTAGGCACATGTATATATCCAAGGAAATTTACACAGCATTACCTAGCTTAAAAGTTTGAGTGGCAATACCTACAATAATTGAAACTTGCTTCACACCAGGTTCCATGTGAAACTGGTCAAAACAAAAAGAAGCCAAATTTTAACAATCATTTGCAATTAAAGATGTCAAGCTAGGGAGAAATATCAACTAATTAAACTTGGTTCATCAACATATGTTGTCGGGGGGGAAAGAAAATAGAAAACTCAAGTGCTTGGGAAGTTTCCAAGTAGGTGATAGATCAGATCCAAAACATTATTGCGGTCTTTATTTATATATCATTAAGTAACTCTTTGATGTGCTAAAAGAAAGAGATTATTCACATGGAGATTCTCTATAGTTTTTATTCAGAATTTCCTTGATAGCTCTTGGCCTAATAGTACCAAAACATAAGTATGTATTTCTCCATCATCTTCGCTTCAGATCATCTTATTTATATGAAGACATTTGAGAATTGCAATACGTGTATCTAGATAGATGGATGGATAGAATGTATAGCATAAAGACATGGAAGACACAATCATTTTGATAACTAATCAGATTATCTTTTTTTAAAAAAAAACAACAAAATCTAATTTGTGTTCCCATCTGGCCTAAGACTTCTCAATTTAAGTTAAATTAGCAATGATAGACTGCTAGTGGCCTTTTTTTTCCCAGGAGAAGAGGTTGATAGACAGCTGTGCAGAGATGCTATCTATCCAGTCCCCATCGTCTGTGAAGTGCCATGCCCAAAGGACTGTGTACTCAGCACGTGGTCTGGATGGTCCTCCTGCTCTCACACCTGCTCAGGAAAAACCACAGAAGGAAAACAGATGCGTGCTCGCTCCATCCTGGCATATCCAGGTGAAGGTAAGGTCACTTCTTTCAACAACCTTAGTAGATAACTATGAATTCTTAACGTAATCTTTGAACATTAGTAGAGATTGGTGAGGAATGATCATAAAAAATAGCTTTGACCTGTTTTTTATGAAAATGTAATATTTGAAGTATTTTTAAAAAATACTAAGCAGTGTTTTTCTTGCATTTTTAGAAAAGGTGTTCCTCCTCCCTTTTGTTAATAAGGGTGATCAAATTTACTTGGTGTGTAGACTATGATATATACACATACACAATGTCTCAGGAGACTGTAAACAAATTAAACATTGCAACAGCCATCCATGATTTAAGTTGTTCTACATAAAGCTGAGCATGCATAACTGGTCTGTGTGATAATTTGGTAATGATATCAATGAGACAAATGGGTAGCTCCATTGCTGCAGGAAAGGAAAGTGTATTTAAATAATTTTAATTTAAATCAGAACAGTACCTCCAAGTTATGTAATCTCAGACTTTGCCTATGAAATTTTTGATTCTAAATGAAATTTTCAGCCAACACACTCATGAAAATGGCTGCTGGCCACTGCCAAGATGAATGCTAGGGAAAAAAAAGAAATGGAGACTATGCTGATGCAGGATATTTAATTAGTAAATTGCTCCCTGAATCTGTGGAATCCCCCAGCCTTGGGCCATTTCAGTGCATATATTCAGTCTTTTATAGGGTTGATTAGTCTCACAGATATACTTAAGAATTTACTTTTTCAAGATATTAGCTTGATTGGCTATGGGAAATGTGAAACTTTTCAAATGTTCTTGGACTGCAACTCCCATAATTGATGCACAGGAAGGAAAGCTTAAAAGGCTTCATTCACTTATTGGGATAACAAAAGAGGTGAGGGGTGTGAGTGGGGTGACTGCAAGGGTGGGGGCCAGGCTTCACTCCATACTTTTGTGGGACACACTGTTGTGTCTGGACGAAATAATGTTTTGGAGTAGTGTCACTAGGATTGGCATCATTCAGTACATATGTAGGGGATGGCACCATGAGTAAATGCACTGAACGATAAATTTCTGCTGTGACACTGCATGCAGGGAGGGTGTATGCCAGCAAACACACACATAGTATCCCCTTCCTTCCACCCTTTCCCACTCACATCATTCCCAAAGGCCTTGGGTGATGAGGGAGAGTGTTTGGGTAGCAGTGGCGGTTTCCTGGATGCCTTGCAGTGGGAGAGCAGAGCAGAGTGGGGAGGGTGTGTTGCCAAGACAGTGGAGTCCTGCTTCCTCTCATGACTGACCACTGTGGAAATTAGGCTGTCTCTTGTGGGCACTGCCATATTGCCTACCCTGGCAGCGTCTGATCTCACAGCTGACTCTTGACCCATCTACCAGGGCCCAGCGTGCCAAGCAGGATGAGAGAGGGTCGTGGCAGGAAGACAGCAAACCCCACCGCTTCCAGCTGATACATGCAAGGGGCTCATGCATGTGCTTGGGACCCTCACTGCCTGTGAATGTGCTTAGCACAGCAGAAGCTAAGAACACAGTGTTGGGTGGGGGCAGGGATGTTCATACCTTTTCTAGCAATCAAAAGGTGAGGAGAGTCATTTTGGTATCACTCCCTCTGATGGTGTCGCCCAGTATGGTCCGCACCCCCCTCGTAATGGCCCTAATGTGCTTTCACTTCTAACTGTTATTTGGCTAAAATCAACAAACAAACAAATAAACAAACAAACAAAGGGATTGGGGTGGGGGAAGGCAAATCACTGTGTTTCCATGCAGTTTTGGGTGGTTTTGCACAGATTTCAGATGGAAAATCACCGCAAATTTGCCTTATTTTTGGAAAAAACAGGCATGGTTCTGGGGTTTTGTGGGATTACCAGGTGGTTTCCAGGGCCAAAAGAATGTGATTCAGTGACCGTATGGTCCAGAGACTGCACTTTCCTCTTCCTTGCTTTAGTACTTGGCTGTGAAGGGACTAGTGTGCTCATGCACTTAAAGACAAACTTGCACATGGCCCAGTGCCTTACCTGGGAATGTGAAAAGCTAAGCAGGCTTGAGTATGAGCAGTAATCTGGACAGGAGATGGCTGGAAGAGTTGTCTAAAATATGACATCCATACAAACTGGAAGTAATTTTATCAATAACTGTTACACATGTTCTTAAGTGGTTTTATTAAGCTCGAGCCCTGGAGACTGCGTAGCGTTTATGAATAAAAGATCTGCCAGAACCATAATATCATTTTGAAAGTCGCTGATATGTCACTTTCACTTCTCAGATTAAATTCCAAATTCAGACCATATCAGTTTAGATTATAGCTTTTAGGCTTTATTTCAATCAAATCTATTGTCATTGGCATGGCACTAAATCCACTGTGGAATTTTCTGTGTGCTGTCTGATAAATGGTGGTTGTTTCTTCACTTTTAGCAATAGATGGTAGCATTTTCCTCATCACAGCAGTACATGCATGGTGTCATTGTTTTTATAGCCAACAGTCTACTGAAGGCCGTTTGCTGTTTTAAGTTTTGCTAACAGCTGACTATGGCTGTTTCCACACTACACTGTTATAGTGCTATTATTCCACTTTCAGCATCCTGTGGAATCCTGGGGTTTGCAGTTTAGGGAAGGGCATTTAGAGGGCCTCAGTAAACTACAAACCCCAGAATTCCAAAGGATGTTGAAAGTAGAAGAATAGCACTATAACACTATAGTGTGGACATGGCCTTTATTTGTAAATTGGTTGTAATAGTAGTAGTAGTAGTTGTTGTTACAAGTATTTATATCTCACCTTTTCCCCAATTTGAGACTCAAAGTGGTTTATAGCATTTAAAAACACAGAGTTAAAAATTCCCAAAATACAAAAGTTAAAAAGTGATTTGAATTATCAAAAAAATTAAAATGAGTTAAAATATAAACGATTAAACACAGATAGACACACACACCAGCACAGCAGTTAGCAAAATAATGATGTTTTCCCCTCATCAGTTTTTCCCTCAAAGCTACTGGCCAGTTACCAGGATCTGAAAATCTTTAATGAGGAGGAACTTCTAAGGAATTTTCAGGTGACAAAGAAAGTGGTGAAGAAAAATGGAGTGAGAGAATGAAAAATTACACTGAATTGAAAAACAGTTTCACCTTTTCAAGAATATTTACATGTTTGGATCCCATTTGGGAGAAATTAAACATAAATAATAGAAATAGCAACAGCAAGCGTAAGATATATATTTAGCATGATAACATTTAAACTAAATATCAGTATTACCATTTCCTTGAGTGTAGCTTTCATTTTAAAAGTCCCTGGCTAGGGAAGAAGCTCGTCTGTTTATTTGATGTTTTTCTTTTCAGTCTAGCTCCCAAAGGAGTTATAAATAAAATTAAAATTAAAAGATTGCAGAGCTGATCATCCAAGACTTGTTTATTGATGGGATTTCTTCCAAATTTCCCAATACATTTTGAACACTAACATTTGTCTTCAGAGAATAGCAAAGAAATTAATTAAAATAGTGTGAAAAAAATGTTATAAACATGTATTACGATCCCCATCTTCAGTGTGCCATTACTGTTGTTTTCATTTTGTAGCTGTCATTTCAAAATGTAACACTTAAAACCTAAATTAAGTATAAGCCATATGTTCTGTATTACTTGTATTTTAAAGAGAAAGTTTCTAATTTGCTGGCAATCATTGTAATGTGCCCCTTGCACACTTGAATCCATCAATCCATATGTTCATATGATAATAGGAAAACCAATCAAGTGATTCTTGAGGGACCAAAGCAAAGATTGGCTGGAATCCTTTTGGTTAGTTCCCTTTTAGTCTTGCTTGTTTGTAACCTATATGTTTGATTTATGCTCCTTCAGCTTGTCTTGCCCATACTTGCCCAGATTATATATATATATTTTTTAAAGAAAGGTTTTTCTAAAGCATTATCACCAAACCTAAGCCTAGAAGCATTTACCTGATTAAGCACTTTAATGACTCAATTAAGGCCTAGATAGAAGATTAGCAAGTAATTAATATTCTCTGCTATTTCATGGGTGTGTTCTTTCAGCTACTAATGGGTGCTAAGACAAAAGTAACTGATATATGTTGTAATGTAGAGATGGAAATATTATAAATATTTGAATATTATTTTCAGATTATCAACTTCTGACCTCTCTTTCTAGGATGGCCCACTCAAGACTAAGAATTCAAGGCCCAAACCTGATACCTAGGAATGACCTTTGGTGAGGTCACAGAAAGTAGACCCTAGTGATGTTACATGGATGATGTTACAAGGGGTAGCCCTAGTGATGTCATTAAGCATGAATCAATAAGCATCAACCACAGTGGCCCAGAATATGCCATTTAATTTTTTTTAATTAAAAATGTGTGTGTGTGCGTTTGCGCGTGTGCGTGTGCATACCTGTACCAAAGTAGCAATCATTACTTCTATTCAAAGCAGTTGAAGAAGGTATATCTTCCCATAGTAATCAAACATTTCTGTTTTGTTGGTGACTAATAAATACATACTTTTAAGTGATGAAGTTAATCCTTCTGGGAACCACCTCTGATGTGCTATTTGATGCCTGGAAAACATGTGTGTATATATATGTGTGTGTATGTGAATGTTTCTGTGTAGAAAACCAAGTAACTGTGGGGATAGCTAGCCTAAAGTGTTTTCTTTAGTTTTCTCTGTATCCAGGGATGATGATGAATAGAGGAGTATTCAGTGATATGGACACCTGCAGTTTGAAGCAGTGTAGCCCAGACAGAGGCTTAAAACAGTGCTTCTGTTTCATTTCTCTTGTCCTGATAAAAATTTCATATCCTTGCAACAAAGAAGTGAATGACAAGCTTATGAGTTCAGCTTGATGTTTCAAATTATAGTTTCAGTGTTTTCTCTCTTTATGACTGTGCACTTACACGCTGCTTCTTCCAGGTGGACTTCAGTGCCCAAACAGCAGCTCACTGCAGGAAACACGCAACTGCAATGAACATCCTTGTACAGTGTACTACTGGCAGACAGGATCTTGGGGCCAGTGTATAGAGGACGTCACTGTGTCATCATTCAACTCTTCTGCTGGTTGGAATGGGGAAGCCACCTGTGCTGTTGGGATGCAGACAAGGAAGGTCATCTGTGTAAGGGTCAACGTGGGACAAGTAGGACCAAAAAAGTAAATATCATGGAAATTCTGGTACCCAAACCCAGTGTTGCTAATAATTTGTATTTCCCCTCTCTTTCCTTTAAAAATAGCATTCTCTTTCTTCTGTGTGTGTTACCTCCCTCCATTTGTCCAGAATGGTAATAAACATAACTTGTAAGGATCAAATTGCCTTAGCAACTCATGAAATTTTGGTATTTTTCTTTGTTTCAAGTTTTCATTATGCTTTGCTTTTTTGAACAATGCAAAGAGAAAACTGATGGCAGTAAATAATGGAAGGAGTCTTGTGAAAAAGGAATAGACAGATGCTGGTTGATCTCTTGAACTGTCATGTTTATGTCACTTAATAAGTTTTTAAAGAGCAGAAGATGTACATGAAAGTGCAAATGAGAACCATGTTTTTCAGCTTTCCGTAATAGAAAGGATTACTGTGATACGACAAAATCAATATTATTGGTCTTACTTTCAAAGTAGCAGACTTCAGCAAATTAGTTTAATTTGACCTTGATAAAGCTTGTAGGTCAGAGAAAGGAAGAGGAGAGAAACGGGGGGGGAGAGGAGGAAGGAAGAGAAGGGGGACTTGTTTACATGTCCTTTTGTTTTAATTATGTTGTTTTAAATTTTCTGAAAGTTGACTAAAGTTGTTTTTATTAGCTGTACCCTACCTTGTGATTGTCAAAAATAGGGTAGGAAATGTTATTTTGATTTATTCATTGATTAACCAAGTTGCAATGTAGTTATATTCTTAGTAATTTGTTTTAAAGGCAATGCAGGATCAAAATACAAATAGTGTAGACAATAGATAGATTTTAGCACAGACCAATTATATCATTGAAGGTTCCCTAAGGCAAGGATTAAGATGAACAGCTGAGACAGGGAATAAGATGATGGATCCACCATATGGTAACAATTGTGTTTGAATTTTTGATAGTCAGTGACATATAGTGGATTGACAAACCACCATCTCCTGGTTCAATCCAGATGCCGTGTGTTTCCCAGGAGAGGATTAGGTGGGGTTCCTCTTCCCATTACGTGCATAGAACAAAAAAGCACACAGACAATACTTTCTAACCCTGGCACAATTAGCAAAGCTCCCCCAAACCATGAGAAAGCTAGGGTGTATATATACATCCAGCCTTTATCCTGATCATTAAAGAATGTCATAAAGAATAAAGCCTATTCAAAGATATGAACATTTCAGCAACATGACAAATTATTCAGCTTTTGCTAAAAGTACATCAATAGAATAGTTCTTTAAGTTGTCCATTGGAACAATTGGAAACTACCTGGAATAACAAATGTCTAGACAACATTTTTTTATGTCACTGTTGCTTCTTTTGGTGATTTTTTATGGAGAACCCCCCGTGTATCATGATGCCAACAAGAAAAAACATCAGTAGGAGTGTCAGTGTGAGACATCATGTCCGACCTCTAAAATCCCAATTGTGTTAACCATTCTTTTTCCCATAATATATCTCTTAGCTATAAAGCCATGTGATAGCATTATGAAGAATTGTTTTCAGTATGATATACTTTCTTTCTTCTTCTTCTTCTTCTTCTTCTTCTTCTTCTTCTTCTTCTTCTTCTTCTTCTTCTTCTTTTTGGTATGTGTTGTCATTGCTCCTTTTAGGTGTCCTGAAAGCCTTCGACCTGAGACTGTTAGACCTTGCTTGCTGCCATGTAGGAAAGATTGCATTGTAACTCCATACAGTGACTGGACACCATGTCCTTCCTCCTGTCAAGAAGGTACTGCTGCTGAGTGTTTATTGGTGGATAACTTTTAGACCATCTCCCTCTGTCTCTATCTCTGTCTCTGGGCCTTTCCACAGTGCATAACGATTGCACTATGATTCCACTTTAACTGCCATGGTTCTGTTCTATGGAATCATGAGATTTGCAGTTTATAACGGGATAGTTAGAATTCTCAGCCAGAGAGCTCCCGTACCTCCCAAGACTACAAACCCCAGGATTCCATAGGAGGCATCCATGATAGTTAAAGTGGAATCATAATGCAATAGTTATGTAGTGTGGAAAGACCCTCTGTCTCTTTGTCTGGACAGAGACCAAAGATGCAAATGGTTCAAACCCTCTTATTAACCATAAATAGTTGTCAGATAAAGGTTTTTCTTAGTTTTATGTTGTATTTTGCATAGTTCTATAGAAGAAGGTTATAAGCAGAGGCAGATATTAGTGTTTCTTTTACATAAAATATCCATGTCAACCTATGTTCAGCATTATATTTGAGCACGTATTGCTGCATTTTTGCTGCTGCTGCCTCTTCCAGTTGTTCAGCATCGTACATTTCTTATGTTTTTCATTTGCAATGCAATTATATCTACAGAACATTTTTTTAAAAAAAGACAAAACTGATTAAACATCCCACCTACATTTCTGCATTGCCTGTTCTTTCTCTATGGAGCTTAGCAGGAGGCATCCATCTCAATATGCACTATCATAGCTGCAGTCAATAATATAATTCCTTGTTCATATGTGTTAATCCTCCTGTGTCATATGGTGCTTACTCAGTGTCACCTATTTTTGAAAGCCATGGGATTGTTGTACTGAAAAGACAGCCTTTATAGTTCACAGTTAATGTTCCACGTTGTAAAAAAATGAGGGAAATACAAAATCACTTTTGCAGCCGTACTGGTTACTGATTAGAGCATTCTCTAACTAATAAAGGATTACACAGATTAAACTTGTAACCTTTTGAGAAAATAAAGAACATGTAGAGATTTAAGGAGGAGCCTGGAAGATTTAGCATGATAGCTAGGGAGATAAATTGAGCATATTCCTTCCAATATGGCAGACACTGCGTCAGACATAGTTTGGCAATATTAGAAGCATCTGCTCAATATTTCAGTATGCTGCTCTTTACTAGCAATATGGCAATTAAAAAAAAACTGTAGTCATCTACACTGCGCGTGTAAGAACATCTTGAAGTGGGGAAAGGGTAGCTGAACATATTGAATACCATAACAAGCACTTCTTCTAATGAACTTACTAGTCAGGCAATATATTGTGTTTTTCTTCTTGTCCATTCATGACAAAAGAAGCCCCGAGATTGTTTTCAGCTGTTATATTTAACCAATACAATATCTTTGGCTGTCACAGATTTGCAGAAATGTACATGTATATGCACTTCTTAAAAGATGAATTTAATTTTTTTTAATTTTGGAAGGAATTCATTCAGGCTGCCATTTTGTAGTTAGTGAATGAACACCAACTTCCTCTTCTTTTTTTAGTGCACCTTTGAGGTGAAGTGCCATTATTCCACCCAGGCATTCAAAAAGGCCAGAGGGAGCACTGCAGCAAAGACAGTAGAAGGGGATCGGTGCTTCTTTTAGGTTCTCCTGGTGCAGACTAAACTCTCACCTTTTGCCATTCTACTCAGAAAAGGGGGTGGTTCCTTTAAAAAAAAAAGAGTGAAGGTACAGTATTTAGGTTGACCCATGGATAAGTCAGTCCAGGTTTGAGGTCAATTTTTTGACTAAAATTTTTAGACATGCATGAATATATACAGTATTTATGATTCCTGCATATACAGTGGGCTTGAGCCTGCTTTATCCAAATTGACCCACTGAAATCAATTGAACTTAAATTACTATAATTAAGTGTGGATTCAACCCATTCCATCCCCGAATGTTCTTACAGTGGTTCTGACTTGCATAGGAAATGTGGAAGAGAGGATTTTGTCAATTGTTGTGGTCCAGATGAATGACAAAAAAGCCTGGAAGCAACTATCAAAGCTTGTTTGTGTTATTTTGGAAGAAAGATTGAGTTAGATCCCAAATTTTTTTCTGTTAATAATAATGAAAGGGACAGTATAAAAATAAAAAGAAGGAATGATATTTTATATCAAGAATAGGAAACCTGACCTGCCAGATGTTGTTTGACACAAAGCATTCCAGACTATTGGTCATGGTAGTTGAATCCAATGGAAGTTATAATCCAGCAACATCTGGTGGGCCACAGTTTCCCCATTCCAATTTTAGTATGATTTATACTGAATCAGGAAAAAGAGAACTGAATATTGACTTGTAGGGTACAATTCTGTTAAGTAAGATAGCATGGGCATTAAACTGGGTGAAAGACTTAGAAAATAGGTAGAGTTAGTTCATAAAGGACTGGAATATGAGATAGCAGGTATTTCTTCATATATATTGATAGAGGTCTTATATCAGGGTTGTCCAGCACAAATTTCTGCTTGCGGAGTTATGCATTGATTAAACTACACAATCATTGTATTGAACGGTAACATTGCACAACTAAATGCACATCTGAATGTGCAAATGACTGTACAGCTGAAAGGTATGAGCACATCTGCATCTGAATTGCTGGCACACGCACATGAAAATGCACAATGACACTGCCTGCGTAACCTTGAGCTGTAAACAGAGGTTCTACATCAAACAAAAACATCCAACTTCTGAAGGGGAGTTTAGGCAGGAGACAGCAACAGGATTCTGGTATAGTTTTTGCTTTGTGTTTATGGATCTGTACCATATACTAAAAGCCAACATAGTCTAGTGGTTTGAGCATAGGACTATGACCCTCGAGACCAGGTTTGATTCCCTGCTTGGTCATGGAAACCCACTGGGTGACCTTGGGTGTATCACACATTCTCAGTCCCCAGAAAACCCTGTGATAGGCTCACCTTAAGGTCATCATAAGTCAGAAACACCTTGAGGGCACACAACAACAACAACAACATATACTAACCAGATGTGATTTTCAACCTTTTCAAACAATTTTTAAAATTTGTTAAACTTTCAAGCCATGAATTTGACTATTTTATACAGTGTTTTCCTGCTACTTGTTACTATGATTCCAGTCTGTTGGTCCTAATGTCTGAACTGGGGTTGCATTTTTATGTTTGTTTGCAGGGAGTGCTTCAATAACAAAACAGTCTCGACATCGAGTTATATTGCAGCTCCCTGCAAATGGTGGTCGTGACTGCCCTGATACTTTGTATGAAGAAAAGGACTGTGATCCCTCTCCTGTCTGCTTGTTTTACAGGTGCTGATACTCATGGTTAAATGTTCCTTTAGTTTACTCTTTCACTATTGAATTTCTGAGAAAAAAATTTACTCAATTTAACATTTTTGCAAACTGGGTCTAACTAGACATTAAGAGAAATGTGCATTTCCTACTAATAGCACATTTTTATTTTTCACCCTGACTATGGGCTTTCTTTAGAACTGTGTAACTCAACTGTCAGACTTGCAAATTAATCCCATGCTTACTTTGAATGACTAATCACATAATAAAACAGCAATTTTTTGCAAGATATGGAGCTAAGACATACCAGGACAAACAGACATAACATTTAAAAGGAATATCATTTTTAAATACAGACTAAACAGTTTGTCTGGTTTGATCCTGTGAGACAGCAAGGAATTAGTTAGTTTCCATAGGGAAAGAATATCAGCTCTTTTGAATTCTAAAATCTCTTACCTTTAACCTTAATGAAACAAGTGTCTTTAATGCCTAACATTATTACAGCCTCATAGTTCTGGTAGAGTGGAGGGGATGAGGGGGTATGCTTTGAGGAATAAAGCAACTGAAGCATTGCCAATACAATCGTCCTCTCATGTCAGTGGGAAAAGTTTGTGTGTTTAGATGGTAGACCTACTTAGTTATAAGTGGCAGGTAATAAATACCTCACAATTTAATCACACACCAGTTCTTCCTTTACATACATGTTTTGCTCATAGAAAGCCAAGATCCAGAGTTTTTTTTAACAGTTGCAGCGTTACTGTTCAGGTCATGCATGAAAATTGAAAATCCCTGATTACAATCTCAGTTCAGCCTTCATCTTTTTCCGGCTGATTTCATGCTTACCAGCTGCATTTTTTCCTCTGACCCTTACTTTTACCTTTAACAGCAACATGATGTGTAAAGATAGCTGATGAACAAGTTAGTAGCTCTTCAACAAACATTTCCCAACCTGGTGATTTCTAGAATTTTTAGAATACACTCCCATCCATCCCAGTAGCTATGCTTCCTAAGGATGATAGGATTTGTGGTCCAATATATCTGGAAGGCATCCCTGGGGGAAGTATACACTTCTGTATACACTAACAGCAAACTCATCCTTTAAATGTAGGCCCTTATGTTGTCAGAATAGAAAGTCTGTACTGAAAAGGGAAGGTATCATTCTTCTCCAGAGAACCCCACATTTTGCAAACCATAAAAATAAAATTAGCAGCAAAAAAGAGCAAAAATTTAAGGGGACAGGAGTACTCTTCTTCAGGAGTCCTAGTGAGGATGAGAGTGTGTTCAGTGGGCACAGAATGCTCACTGCCTCTTGGAAGGAAGAGGGATTGGGTGGAAATGTTTTGGAAGGTGTGGTTGGCCAGCTAGAACTCCGAACAGTGGCTCTCCAGAGAGCAACATTTTAAAGGCTCAGAGTTATTAGTCTTCAGTAACCTAAACCCCCTCAATTTCATTCCCTACCTCTGTAATGTAAATACAAAAATACTAGCAAATTATACAGAGCTCCCATAAAGCTTATTTGTGTATCGTGTAAATAGTATTTCATTGTCATTAATAGTACTATCAATAATAGGATACTGAGGGGAAATGTGCAGGTTTTTAGCAACCTCATGTTTTCCAGAACTCTTGTGTGCATAGCGGGGTTTGTGATGGCTGCTGCTATCTTTGGAGCAAAGAAGCAGCAGAGAGCAGCAGCGCCACAAAGGAGCTTTCTGAGCTCTGGCGTTAATTCCTTCTCAGTTTCAAAGGCAATTTGTCATCTTAATTTAGCAATACAAAGATGACGTGTTGAGACTGTAGCATGCTATGACCACTTTAAAATGCCATGGTTGACATCATTTGCAAAGCAGCAGTGAAATCCAAGGAATAAAATATTGCCAAAAGAGAGAGAGAAAGGAGAGGAAAGACCAGGTAGGGCTAATATTAGTAATGGCAATGCTAGTGCAGTTGAAAGAAGGATTAAAAGACCCAAGACTACCATAGTCTTACCTTAGAGGGTAAGGAAGCTTTGACCCTCAAGATGTTGTGGCCTATAACTCTCATCAGTCCAACCAGCATTGCTGGTGGTAAAGGATTGCAGGCTCAAACATCTAGAGATCAAGGGTTCTGCACCCATTCTACCACACCATCCTGAAAACACTTAATCTTATCTGATTTCAGAAGTTTAGCAGAACTGGGAAGAATCTAGGCTAAACCTATTCTGAGATAACCAGAGAATATGAAGGGTCTCCATGTGGGCTAGAAAACACAAGCTTAGCTGCCAATTTTAAAGTCAATCAGAGCATTGGGTTAGAACAGTAGTAGGCAACTGTGGAAGACTGGGTACTGCATTAGCCTTCCAGGAGACCTTGGAGGGCTGCACCTCAGGTATGTGGGAGGATGTTTTGGAGCCTTTTGTTTTGACCCTGGGTAGGGATCTAGGTGCTGCTCCAAACATGGTGGAAATGTCTTTCACATCTAGAGATCATTTTGGGGGTATGCTGGAGCATTTTTTTTTTTTTTGCAATTTCTTTTGACCCCAGGGATGCCTGGGACAATGTGCAGCCCATGGACTGCATTTTGCCCACCTCTGTATGACACGGACCAGTAGTCTGACTTACTATAAGGGAGATTCCTATGTATGAATGGCAGGTACTGATGAAAACTTGTTTGCCAGGGATTTCATTTGAGGATCAAATGTGTTGTAATACATGGTGTACCTGAGAGCACCTGGCAGCAAATGCATTTGTGGGCCTTTCTGGTATAATGAAAGTGTGTATGCTCTTCAGCCTTCTGGAAGGGATGATAAAGGTCCAGTACAAATTTAAGGAAAGGCTACTCTTTGGGGCTACAGTTCTTAGAATCCCCCCAGCATCAAAGCCCAAAAGCCCCATTTCCAAGCTGTGATCCTTCCCAAGGAGTACCAAGTAGATTGATATGAGAATAAATCCCAATCAGATGTGCTGGGAAAGAACCCAGTTCTTGGTTAGCTAAATTCAGGCAGGATTTTCTTTCCACCCAACTGAAGCTCCTGTTCAGGAAACCATTTCTCAAGTAGGCCCATCTTTCTTGAAAATGGCCCTGTTCATTGTCTTGCCATTGTGAAATAGATAAAGGTTATTAAAGTGTGTTTCCTTGTTCCTATATCAGAGACATATCATTTAAAATCCATTAAGAAATTGCAGCAAAGTTAATTGATGTAATTGTAAGGCGTGAGGCTGCCAAAAAGGGATGCATGTGTAGCAGGGGAGAGTCAACAGTCCAAGCTTTAGGTGGAATCATCAAAGAGTATTCCTTTGTGCCAGTAAATTCAGTCATTTTATTAGGTGCAGATATGTCAGATACAAGAAGAAGCAGTTCAATTTCCATTATGTTAACTGTGGAAACTACAGTTAGAGGAATATTTAACTACTGGAGGAGCTGATTGAGTAAGCTACTGTTGTGAGGGTGGGTAGGAATGCATCTTTAGTGGTGATCTTTGTTGGTTGTACAGTTAGATTTAATGAGGCAGCCATTTCAGGCAGCAGATAGTGAGTGTCATGAAAGGGTGGTAAGATGTCTATTTAATTTCTTGTTAGATTTTTACTGCAGGCAGGAGCAGAGATGTTGTAGGATTTTATTTTATTTTATTTCTTTATTGTATGTCAGATGCCAGAATGGATAAGGAGTATGAATACATAGTGCCTCTGTCCTGAGAGCTTGGAAAGTTACTCTAAGAAAACATAGTTAGTTGCAGTTATAGTCCCAAGCCTTCAGATAGTGATTATTTAGTAGTACAGATCAAAATGCTTGGGGCCTTATCTGAAATGCTTGGGACCAGAAGTGTTTCATGTTTTTGGATTTTTTCAGATTTTGGTATACAATTCCTTATTGGGATAGCTCAAGTTTCATTTGTTCACTGCTTGTGTTGTGTGTGAGATGCAAGGCTGGAGAGAGACTGAGGATCTCTGAAATGATGGGAATCCAAGAGTAGTGCTCATCACAAATCTGCACCTCCCGCTATTTCAAGATCTTCAGTTTCTCTCTTTTTGCCACAAGGTGTTCACTTCTGCCTCTGAGGTGGTGGCTGTAGGGCTTCTGCTTGTTTGTTTCTCAGATCTTCAATCTCTCTCTTTTCTCTCTTTTCCACTGGCCACTTGCTTCCTCCTTCAAGGCAGCAGCTGGGTTCTCCTCAGATCTGAGGGACACAAAAAGCAGCAGCATGGTAGCCACCACTTAGAAAGTGGAAGCAGGTGACTGGTGGCAAAAAGAGAGAGACTGTGGATCTGAGAGACAAAGAAACAGAAGAGCTGCGGCGAGCACCGTGAAGGCAGAATAGGGTGGCTGTTTTCAGGTTTTGGATTATTTTGGATTTCCACTTAAGGGAGGTTCAACTTATATAGTTGAATTTTTGAAAATCAGCTGTGTTCTATCCTGTTTCTCAGGAGTAACAGAATAATACCTTTTATTTGCATATAAATAGAGCATGCGAATATTCTAAAATTTTTGCTTTAACTATAAAAAGTAGATAAAATGTTACAATTATGTCACTAAAGGAATGAAGTTAACCTTTGATAAGTTACAGTTGAAATGTGACTTGTTGATACTTTTGGAATTAATTTCAAGTTCGTTTAACAACTTACTTCCAACTATGCTCTTATTTCAGTTCAGAAACAAGTTTGCCCCAGCAAGTCACATTTATGATTTGCCAAGGTTGGATAGCCATAGAGCTACTTGTCTCTAGACTTTCAGTGCTGCCACCGAGTTACTGAATTATTGTAGCCGTGCCCTTAGTAATTTCACTCAAACAACTCAGGTCTGAAAGGATGACTGACAGGACAAGGAGGAGGATAATAATCTAGCTATCTAGATATTTCATTGTGAAGAGTCCTCTATGTGCTTTCCTTAAATTGAATGTGAAAGAACACTGCCAGTGGTAGAAATGCTGAAAATGTCAAGATATATTCTTTAAAAATGGAAACTAGGGGAGATAATCTCACACGGTCTTTCTATTTTGTTTTGTTAAAACTTTGAGCAGCACACAGCGTATAGTTATGAGTAGTCTTTTGTGTGAAATGTTTATTTATGAGAGATACCCATAAGTATTTGAATAAATATATACAAAGCAATAAATAATTGAATGGTGTAGGGGCCTGAATAATTCTGTAAGCATTTATTTTTATAATTTAAATGTGGCTCTCCCACCATTCCCGTATTGTGAATTTCACTATTCTTGCTATCGTTATTATTATTTTTGCTGGACCTGCATTTTTTATATTAAAAGGGAGAGAAGCAAAAGAAAATGCAGCAGCTATCGTTAAAGTTATCATCATGAAAAAGGGTGATAGAAGGGCACTTTCGTGGGAACAAATTTAAAACTTCAGACAATAGGGTCCATGCAAATAATTATCTGATGTCAATGTTAAGTTTTACATAACACAATTGGAAGTTAAAATTCCAAAGTGTATTATGTGGTATTCTTTCTTGTATTCATTAATGGTAAATGTGAATCTGTTATTTAAGCAGCACAGTTTTGCTGTATAAATAATTTAACTAGACTTTCCCAATATGAGTCCCCAGATGTTGTACTATAACTCCTATCATCATCTGCTATTGATCATGCTTGTTGAGGATGATGGATATTATCATTTAACAACTCTAAATTAAAGGGCTGCTCCAGATTCTTTGAAAAATATTTATATTTTTATTTACAAGTTTACAGTTATTTTATTTTATTTACAATTTTTTTTATTTTTAAAAAATTCACATGAAGAAGAAAGAAAAAGAATAAAGGGGGAAAGAAAATGAAAAACAACAAGAAGAGATATAAATCATAGAATTATAGTAATGAAATAATCTATCCATAGTCTTCAACAAAAGGCAATCCCGGGTTCTAGTTCATAGTAAGGTGACAACCTTATGCTTGGACTATTTCCAGGTGGGAATTGTTCAGCATTTCAGATGTTGAACTGTGATTCTGAGTAGCTTTAGCCAGCACAACCAATGGTGGAGAATACTGGGAGATGTAGTTCATCAACATCTGTAAAGCCACTTAATTCCCACTTCTGGACTCTTATCATTTAAGCTTCAAATGAGGCCCTTTTCACACGGGGTTAAAAAACGGTGTAGAGCGACCTCTGACAGAGGTCATCTACACCGTAACGTGGATTGAGGCGGACTACTTTTGTGTAGTTCCACACCCCAATCCGTGCAGGGGCGACTGGAAGTGGTGGCGCCATGTGCTTTTTGAAAACCACTTTTCAAGTGTTTTTTAAAAAGCACGGGGCATGCAGCCCCGTGCAGCCCTGTCACAGTGCCTGGTGTGGATTTGCAGGTGCACGCAAGTGCGCGCCTGCAGACTGCCCGGGGGGCAGACTTCCAGCTGGCGAGCTTCTCCGGTTGGCGGAGAACCTCTGCCAGCCGGAAGCGGCCATTTTGGACACCGCGGGACGCCGCAGGATGCCACTGCGTGTGGAGCAGCGAACTCGCGTTGCTCCATCTTGCGACAGCTCCAGGTAAGCTCCATTTTGGGGTGTTTTCAGGCGTGGCTTCCTCCGTGTGTGAAAAGGGCCTGAGAGTTGATGGGTCTGAATGTACTTTTACATAGCAGAAAGGTCTTTGCATGTTGAAAACTAGATAGTGGGAAGAATTTTACCTTTCTTTTATGAAAGAAGAGAAATACACATCTCCAACTGTAGTCTGAGAAGTTGCAGCCAATATCATGTTGCTGTCTGAGGCAAAGATCGAGATGTTGCTCCCTCAATTCTTTCCAGAGAAGGTAACTGGGCTAACAGTGAAATCTTATTTCAAATGTGACACCCCACTTGAGGGCAGCAGACTTGCTTATGATGTATGGGAAATGTATGGACACCTGTGTCCTTCAGGACAGGGTATGGTACCTCACTAATACATAGATTCTTCAAGTTAGTTTACATGTTAAGATTTTTACAGGTACATTTACATTTTTTATGCATCAGTCACATATGCCCTGGGAAATGTATGTTTCTAGCTTCACATGTCAAACATAAATATATGCAGCACATGGTTAGGATTGATCACGTATCCCTTTCTGGGTATGCATTGAGTGACAAATACACATTGAGTCTACAAACAAACAGCTTGTAGGGCATTCTATAAACAGCAGCTAGGCATGCTTCTTAGTTTGGTATATCTATAAGTTTGGTGTGTATATAAACTTGAATCCTGTTGATACATGACAGAATGCATTAAAAACACTGGAAATGGAAATCCTGAGGTAGATGTCACCTGTAAAAATGAATAGATAAGAAGTCATATCCAGAACAGGAGACTTAACAGCTGCAAAATATGTAGATTTCCCCTTTAATTTTATGTAAATAAATAGTAGGTTTAGAATGAAGAAACGGAGTAATGAATGGAAAGTGATGTTAAAACAAATACAGAATAGTCTTCACATTGTTATGTTTCCACACTGGCTTAGCTTGAGCTCTGATAGGTGTTGTGACTTGTGTTCATGTGGTCATTTTCCTGCTGCAGATGGAAGACACACAAATGGCGAAGGTGTCAACTTGTCCCATGGTACGTTCGTCAGGACAGCCCAGGTGCTCAAGAAACGTGTGGTCCTGGTCTACAAGCAAGAGGTTAGAAAAACTGTAACTGTGATTTATGCTGTCAATCAGTATTGCTGTTCTCACAATAGGGAGGCCTTGTATTTTGTCAATGTGTTATGAAGATTTCCCTGCCTAAAATGTAAGGGCTAGAGTTTCACTCTGTTAACACAAAGAAGCTGTTAATAGCACAGTAGTCCAGTCACAAGGCAACCTCAGGAAGCATTTTATTTATAGACCTGTAGAATGAAGCTAGTCATATAACATTTCCTTTACAGGTTGGATTTTGCCTCTTGTGTAATAGCAAGATTTTTGTAGACTTATTCAACAGCTGTCCTTGGGACTCATACTGATAATTTATTACTAGTAGGTGCATTCTGACATGTATAATATTTTTAAAAAATCACTACTTACATTTGAGGCAAACTTCAGTTATGAATTTCTGATCCTTGCCAGGGCTTTTACGATGGAGCTGTGTTGGAAAATTCTTGACTTCCACTGTTCAGAGGTGTCCGCTTTATTCCTGAAATACCTTTTCTAGTCCACTGTTGTCTTACAAGTTGGCAACTCTCCATTGTTGTCAAGTCAGCACTAAGTTTGAGAGGGGCCTTAGTATGATACCACCCAGCACAACCTCCTGTTCCCCTACCACCACCTTGCAAGCTACCAGTGGGCAGAGGCATGACGCTGGTAAGTGTTGGTGGTAGAAGTATCATGTCAGTGGCCAACCTGGTACCAATAAGCTGCAGGTGAAGTTCTGCAGAAACTGTTATGTTCATCCCACTCCATAATGCCTTTGGGTCCTATGTTTTCCACAAGCATTCTGGGAAAATGAAGATGGTACTCTAGGGTCCAGTTTTCGGAGTACTGTAAACCAATTATTTATATTTATTAAAAGAACAAAAGGAGAACAGAAAGGTGCCACTATTACCCCTGGAGGACACTGGCATTTGCTTAGCTGTGCTTGTTGGTGGTGTTGGATCTGAATAGCACCACAGGAGCAATGGTGTTAGTGGTGAAATCAGCTGGAGATGGTTGACACTCTGTGGCCTCATCCGATATCCCCTTAGCATAGCATAAATACCCACATGTGGTCATATGCCACAACAACACTATACAATCCCCAGGCAGAATGGCAAGATTGTGCAACATGTCAATTATTTGGTGTCATGGCTCAGTGCATAATACATGATGCTCAACTGCAGCACACAATCACAATGCAAGTGATAGGGTGCACAACCACAGTGCAGATTATATGATATACAACCACAGTGCACAATCACAATATAAAGTTTAGCATATATAATCACAGTGCTAAGTATAAGATGCACAACCATAATGGAAGGTATGGGATACACAATCATAATGCAAAGTATAAGATGTACAACCGCAACACAAAATGCACAACTTTCAAAGACAAGACACAAATGAGACATGATCTTTGTATAATTCCATGTCTGCTACTATCAGCAGAATATATCTGTTGCAGAATGACAGCTTTTTGGCCCCACATGGATAGTGTGGTTATCATGTGTATATACTCCTAAGTGAGTTCAGGTCTATCTTTCATACTTAGCCATGGTACTGTTTATTTTGAACTAAGTGGAAACTAGGTGAAGATAAAAAAAAAAAAAAAAAGTCAGAAATCAAGAGGGGAAAAAACATGGAGGAAACTGCCCTTTTCAGTTCACAGACATAATGAGAACAAACTCATGCCTTGCTTTTACAATTAAAGACTAATATGTTTGCATTTTAAGGCTTTTTTTATCACACTGAGCTTGTGCGACTGCAAATGTGCCAGCATGAATCAGAAAATTAGCAGAATGATTCATCTTCCAAGACAGCTCTGATTCTAGCTGTCCTGGATAATTGAGCCTTTATTTCAAATCATGTCAATGTAAATGAACATGTCACAACTTTAGGCTGAGGCAAATTTCCTTTTAGTTTTGTCAAGAATATTTTTCCTTTCAACATTTTCCTCCCTCACTCAGTTTCTTGTTTATATAGTTGTATGTTCTGACATTAAAATCAAACAAATTGTATTCAGTGCCAGTGATAAACAGGCACAGCACCACGGGAAAACAATGCTCATCTGTATTTAGGAATAGGATTAAACAACAACAACAAAGACCTTAGCGATGAAGACTCAAGAGGACCATAAGAAATACAGGTCACAAATAGAAATTAAAGATTTAGTAGTGTAAGCATCTCCATGGATTTTGACCTTGTTCAAAAGGCTTAGCTGAGTTCCTCCAAACTTCATCCCTCTAAAGGTACCTGTGGAAGGACAGAAAACGGGTCATATTTGGTGATCTTGTAAGAAATGGTCAGAAATGACTTGATTGAAATAAAGTATAGTGTTGTACTGTGCATGTTTAGTTTTCCCTTGATGAAGCCATTCCACAGTATTTCATGCCTGACTTACAAGAGCCTTGCTATTTTGGTCTGGAACCTCTCTGGAGTAGAGATTGACAACTGTGCCAGACTCTGTTCCTCTGCTGACATCTTATGTAACCAGGGTCTTGAGCACAAGGGTCATTCCACTTGAATTAAAAGGTTTCTCTTGCTCTCCCTCTCTCTGTGCAAACGTAGCACATAGTAGTCCTGGAAAAATAACACACATCTGCCTACCTCTCATTGTCAAGAGGTTTAGATTGTTATTTCTGGAAACCTACATGGCAGGGGGGAAACAGCTGTGCTGGAATCCTACTTCCTCCTTGCTTTTAGAGAATTTTACATATGGAGGCATAATTATTTACTTGGAAAAATACATAACTCCCAAGAACGAATGCAACATAAGGACAAAAAGGAGAAGATATAATATAGATAGCATCGTTTATGCTTTGGCAGAATTAATATCTTAGACAAATATTCTGACACAATTCTAGAAATGATAGAACAGATGACACCATGTGAAAGTCAGGGAGCTATTATTTCTGATTTTACACTTCCCTCTGACTTTTCCATATCATGTCAAGTTTGTTAGCAACCCTAAAGAAGTCAAATGAAAATGTACATAGATTAAGTAGGACACGTAAATCTATATATGCTTGACTAAACAGTCCATTTCACATGATGCTTTTAATGTGTAGGATTCTTGGTTTGCTGAAGAACGTCTGGAGAAGTTTTCCATTTGAGATTAAATTCATGATAGCACTCAAGTTTCATGTAAACTGTTAGAACAGTACAAGGAGGTAAATAGTGCACGTTGCCCTTTGTCTCCTCTTGAGTTTCTAACTCTGTCAAATGGGAGCATGTTTTAATACCAAAAAGCGTAAACACATCTTATTACAAGTAGCTATATAATTGCACGATAGCAGCCACAGCTACAGTCCAGACATATTGCAAGAAGAAATCACCAGCAGACCTTAAAAATAAAATCTTACAAAACACTGTGAGAACCAGAGTGACATAGTTCTTTGAGCATTGGATCACAACCCTGGAGACCAGGATTTGATTCTGTGCTTGGCCATGGATACCCACTGGGTGACCTTAGGTGCCTCACACAATCTCAGCCCCAGAAAACCCCATGATAGGTTCAACTTACATCACCATAAGTTGGAAATGACTTGAAGACATTTCTTGTTGTTTCTTAAACAACAAGAAAATAAAAGAAGAAGCTGCAAACGGTTACAGTAAAGGCACTTCAGTTTCAGAGTTGTATTCACTAGGTGTTGCTCTACTTGCTAAATCAGAGGCCACTTTTGGCAATTCCTCTTTTCTCTGAAGCCCTTCATGGCCCTAATCTGCTCTCTTGGGCTGGGGGAGCCATAGAACAACATAGTGGGCTGCAGACAGAGGGGGAATCAATTAATATGTCACTGTAGAACATACAAAAGCTTGTCCTACATTCCATGTTTGTATATAGGTGTCCTGTGATCAGAAAGGTTAAAACTGTAAAAGACTCTTAAAAAGACTCTACTGCCTCCACTATCATAGGAAGTATGGCCTTCAGCATCAAGCTTTGGGCAACACAAGAAGACTGCCCTGTAGGCATTTCGTTGACTACAGTGAGAAGAGAATGCTGGCCTAAATAAGCCTTTGGTCTGGTCCACAAGGTAGTTCTTCAGGTACCTTTTGATATAAGAGATGGCCACATTCAGTATTTCACCCTTCTGTGCCCCTTGTAGACTCATAGAAATGTAGAGTTGGAAGAGACCCTAGGGGCCATCCAGTCCAATCCCCTGCTATGCAGGAACACCTATCAAAGCATTTCCAACAGATGGCCATCCAGCCTCTGCTTAAAAACCTCCAAAGAAAGAGACTCCACTACATTCTGAGGCAGCATATTCCACCGCCTGACAGTTCTGACTGTCAGGAAGTTCTTCCTGAGGTTTAGGTGGAATCTCCTTTCCTGCAGCTTGAATCCATTGTTCCTTGTCCTAGTCTCTGGAGCAGCAGAAAACAAGCCCACTCCCTCCTCAACATGACATCCCTTCAAATATTTAAACATAGCTATCATGTCCCCTCTTAACCTTCTCTTCTGCAGACTAAACATCCCCAGCTCCCTAAGCCGCTCCTCACGGGGCATGGCTTCCAGACCCTTCACCAGTTTGGTCGCCTGCCTGTGGACATGCTCCAGCTTGTCGATATCCTTCTTGATTTGAGGTGCCCAGAACTGGCGACAGTATTCCAAATGAAGTCTAACCAATGTAGAATAGAGTGGTACCATTATGTCCCTCGATCTAGACACCATACTCCTATTGTATTGTGTTGGCTTTCTTGGCTGCTGCATCATATTGCTGACTCATGCTCAGCTTGTGATCTACCAAGACTCCTAGATCCCTTTCACATGTACTGTTATCCACATGAGCCCCATCCTATATTTGTGCATTCTATTCTTTCTGCTTAAGTGCAGGACCTTGTATTTCCCTCTGTTGAAATTCATTTTGTTAGTTTTGGCCCAGCTCTACAATCTGTGATTAAAAGTCCTTCAGAGGGAGGTGTGTGCATAAAAGGAAACCATGGAGTTTAGTTGATGAATGTAAGAGCAAATGACAAAGATAACGAATGAGATTACTTAAATATTATTAAAATCAAGCAGCACCTCTCATCACAAAGACACCATGCTATCTAATTTTGTGAATTCCCTGTAAACTGGAGATACTCTTCTTTTAGAGGTGTAATTTGGCAGCGCTTGGCCTGGACTCTCTAAATAGATATTTAAATGCACCAAAATGGCACTAATTTGCATACATAGAATGGACTTTGTACCTAATTATCCCCACAATAATCATTTATCCGTTTATGGCCTTTTGTGGTGTAGTTCAGAAAAATGCAATCAGCACTAATTACATCAAGATCTTTTGTCTACAAAATCAGAAGTGCATTTTATTTCATACCACTCTTCTGGGAGAGCCTTAGTGTTAAATAAGGGAAACCATGTGTTAAGTGAACAGAACCCCATGTTAAATTTGATTTTACTGGCAACTGTGGCTTTGTGTTTCATGCAAAATGTTTCATAATTATTTGTGTTTTATCCAAAATAATCACATTTGCTACCCTCATTGCTAATGTCTGTAATCAATTTGGTGTAAGTGGGTGTGCTTAATTATTAGTCTGGCACGGTATGATAAGATGCTGGAGTCGGGTGGCCCTGGATGCTTTGTGTTTATAGAGAGATAGTACTGTGGGCTTGGCTGAAGAAACAGAACTCTTAATTGTATTTAGGATGTACATAAATGAAAAAATGAAAGGGAGAATATGAACAAGTATTAATAAAACCATCTCTTCTTCTTATACTCAATTAAACGCCTGTCATCAAAATTCTCTTGTCAACACAAAGGTGATTTTTAGTGGACTTTTATTTATAATTTTGTTGTTACACATTTTAATATGCTGCTGTCCATCCTGCCTTCCAGCCATGGGTAAAAGGCAGGATACTTGCTAAATTAGAAAATAAGGAATCTATATATTTTTGCAAATTCAAGGTATGGCAGCTGCTATGCTACTATACACATGGTGCACTTCTGATTCCATTTATTTTTTATTTTATTTATTTAATACATATCCCATTTTTTACCCAATATGGAACCTAAAGTGGCTTACATTATAGGTTAAACCACAATAAGTAAAACGATACATAGTACAAAACTTTAAAAGCCATTAAATAACCAGTCCAAACAAATAAAAAGATAGCAGAGCAGCTGGTACACAGTGCCCCCGTTTCCAAAATAAGTTTCATAAAGCTCTCTGCCTCACATAAAAAAAAATGCCATGAAATAAAAGGCAATTTGTGATGCAGATACTGGAAGGAACCACAGTTCATGGTAAAGCGCATCGTTTGAATTCATGTGGTCTCCAGAACAGTCTCTGTTGTCTCCAGTTAAGATCAGACAGCAAAATGACAAAGGAAATCACCACCTTATTCTCTGGGGAGTTGTGGCAAATAAGAGTAGACAATATTAGTTTAGATTGACCAGCAGTCTGACTTGATTTAAGACATACTGATGCCACTGTCATACAGATCAACTCCAAGAGCTTTTCACATACTGTGTGTCAGAAGTACACTAACTGTTTTCAGACTTGCACAGATTTGCAGTGTTGATCTTTCTTCACATTCCTTTTTCCTGAAGGCACGTTAGAGGCATAAACAGAGAAGAATCAGCTCTCAGTGACTCCAGGGAGAGCTGGTGATTTTTATGGGAGACAAAATCGAGTCTTGGTAATCACATTCTGATTCTAATGCGATACAGGGGAGGGACAAGAAACAGAGCTCTCTTAACGTTGGCACCACAGTTTCAGAACATCCTCCCAGTGAATATTTGTTAGCCTTTTCTCATCTGTTTTTTTCATGGTTGTGTAAAAATGTTTCTTTTAAAACTGGCTTTCAAGATAGAGACTATGTTATGCTGTTCTGTTGCCTTGGTGCTTTGGCCAGTATCCTATAGGGCAGATCTTTCCAAACTTTTCATGTTGGTGACACACTTTTTAGACATACATCATTTTGCAACACAGTACTTCAGTAAGTAATTCTGTAAGTGGAGGCAGGCCCTCCACTTGAGCTTGGCCTGCCTCTGCCCTCACTCTGGGGTCTTCCTCAGCCTGGGGTGGCAGCAGGAGAGACAGCCCTCCATCCATTATGTTTGCGCAACACACCTACACACTGCAGCTGACACACTAATGTGTCATGACACACAGTTTGGAAAGCTCTGCTATAGGGTCAAACTGTTCTTTCAGTGGACCCTTGCGCAGATGGTTTGACGGTCTCACTCCTTGCATAGGCAAGTATGCAAGACTTTTTTTGCACAAATGGAAGAGCAGCAGTGACAATGAATGGCAACAGGAAGCCCCAGCCATCTGCAGTGTTTACACACTATTGCAAGAGGAGAAGGCTATCACTCAACACACACCTCAAGTCTATCTAGAGCTGCCTATTTCTTTACTGTGGAAGGAATATCTTGGGAAATCACCTGTGGAAAAGGCACAGGCAGTTGACCAAACCATCCCTCTCAAAATGGCTTGTGTTGGAGGCCCCTCAGATTAAGACATGAAAGAAATAGTTTGCTAAAGATGGAGCTATGTGGTGCATGAGCATTAGTATAACAACATAGGAGGGATGTTTTGTTCCAGTGGAAGGAAATAGGATCTTAGCCATTCTAGATAAATTCTCTTCAGATTATTGGGTTTTGAAAGATCAATGTTTAATTGACAGTATAATTTTATTGTCTAACCTCATGTCACATTACATATCTTTGAATGCTGCTTTGGTCATTTTTAATTTTATAAATTTTATGAATCTGTTATTTGCAGCTTGTTGTATCTGATGAATGTGTGTCTCACCAGGTATTGCTGAACTGCAATCTCCACTGTCCACTGTTCCTTTCCATTAGTTATTCTGTCAAGGGCTGATGGAAACTACAGTCAAAATAATATCTGGAGGACAATATTTCCCCTGCCTTTGCTTTATTGCAACCACAAAGCCTTTTCCTATTAATAATAATAATTGCTTACTAGACAGCTGAAGTATTTCTGAATAAAGATCATATTGTTGTAGCCTTTGTTATTCCTATGGCCCTCTTTATAGCATACTATTATAGATTTGTGCCTTGGAGGCAAAATTCTATACATCAGTTATAAATGAAGAAGGAGCAAAGACCATACGTGACTCACCATTCATTTTTGTTCAAAAAAGGTCCTCTGTGTGCCACTAAAAAGCCTTGCACATTTGGGGTTTCACATTTATTGAATTGTTCTCTTGGTTATGCTACTATATCAGCCCATTTTATAGCTGTTATTTCACCATTTAGAAATGCACATGTCACATCTTTGGATATATGTAGTATGTATGTGGCACCACATAATAAAAATCTCTAGCCAATTAACTGGGTTTGGTGATGACAATGAAATAGCATTTGCTGTTGTGGCAACTGTGAGGATCAAGGGTAGGACCTGACTTTGAATTCCTGTGCTACAAATGAATTATATATTTTCAAAGAATATTTGCTGCAGAGATGCTCAGTTGTGAGGTCATAGAGAGAAAACACAATCTCCATCTACAGTTGTTCTGTTGTTTTGCCATTCTGCCCAGAGCTGAAAACTTCCTTCCTTTCTGGTCATAATTTGGTGCATATTTCTAGAATAAACCCTGTTTAATTCAGTGGATGAGGCTGCATAGCTACTCAGCAAAAGCACAGTGTAGTTTAGGGTTAACTTCAAAATCTATTTTTGAGACAGTTTACTTGGAGGAGGAGTTGGGAAACCCTTAAGGACTGTATTCTTTTGGAGTGAATTTGCCAGCTACTGTATGATGGCAGTGCGTGGCACAGAAGCCCCTCTCTTTGGATCATCTTTGCCCCTTCTTTTTTTCATACCAGCCCCTTTTGTTGTCTCTCCCACACATTGATCAAATTTCATACAGAACATATCCTTTCATCACTCTTTCCATTAATTCAAATGGATGCAATACATAGCACACATGCACCCTGTGCACAGACTAACATATGTACACACACAGGGGCCCTTTTCGCATTGAGGCTTCTAGCGCAAGCGGGGGAGGGCGGGTTGCACGAGAAGCCTTCTCCGGGAGGCTGCCGTTTCCCCCTCCTTCCTTCCGCAGGTGAAGGAACGAGCGGGGAAGCGGCAGCCTCCCGGAGACAGCTGCGGCTCGCGCGTCCACCCCCCCCGCGAAGCAGGAGGCTCTCGTGTCCGTCCCCCCGCGCGCGAAGCAGGAGGTGTCGCGTCCGTCCCCCGCGCGTGTGAGAAGCAGGAGGTGTCGCGTCCGTCCCCCGCATGCGCGAAGCAGGAGGTGTCGCGTCCATTGTGCTAGCGCCCCGCCCCTTCCTTCCGCAGGGGCGGAGGGAAGGAAGCGTGACCCGGCCGCCTCCCCGACGCTCCGCACAGGAGGTAAGTGCGTGTGGGCACTGGGAGCGCGGGTGATTTTCGCTTTGAGGCGAAAATAAAAAAATACGCGCTCACGCAGCGTCAGCCCCGTGAGAGCGGCGGAAGTGGGAGTGCGTCGTGCAGAGCGATGCTCCCACTCCCGCGAGGTTCAGGGGGCTGTCGCGCGACAGAAAGCCCGTGCGAAAAGGGCCAGGAAAGCAACAGTCACAGATCTCTCTGTCTCTCTCTGTCCATTTCTGCACTAAACTGTTATAGTGCTATTATTCCATTTTCAACATCTTGTGGAATCCTGGGGTTTGCAGTTTAGGGAGGGTCCTTTAGAATTCTCAGCTAGAGAGCTTTTTAGCCTCAGTAAATTACAAACCCCAGAATTCCACAAGATGTTGAAAGTGGAATAATAGCACTATAGCAGTGTAGTACAGAAATGGCCTCTGTCCTTCTCGCTTTCTTTCTCTATATCTCATACACACACATATACACACACTTCAAAATTGCAGATTAAGTGGCTGTTAAGTGGCCTGCCTGGCTGTACTCAAGAAACATCCCTGTTGCTTCCTTCTCCTCTCTCTTCCACTTTTTCTCCTTTGTCCTCCTCTCATCATCTTTGTTTATGCCCTACCTTTCCCTCATGGTTGGGATTCATTACGTGTTGCTGCTTGAGGCAGAGCTGCAAACAGTGCCACCCCCTTCAAAGTGTGTAGTATTCAAAGCTAGCTAAGTTATATTGACTCCAGTGGCAGAAAGTTTGTCAAACTCCTCTTATAAAACTAAAAGTTAAATAATGAACAATATTCTGCTCTTTCTTTGCATCCCAAATCTGTTCTCTGAGGGAACTGCCTCACTCTATCTTATGGTAGGATTGGCCCTTCTGGAAAGGAGGTGCAGCCTTTCAGAGGTGCAATAAATCATGTGAAATGATATTTTGATATTAAATGAACTGTAAATCTCAGGAGAAATTAGGCACATTCAAGAAGGAGCCTAACTTGTAGCTCAACAGGTCTGTATTTCTATTTTGAAACACATTATTTGGTTCTGTTACTAAGTTCCTTTATGCTATTATTGTTGGAGAGAAGACTTTTTCTGCTGTGTGAAGGTTGAAGGTAATATTCAGTCTGTAAAGAATTTCCAGTATTCTATCTTCCTACTTTCCTATGGAGGAAATGTATTTCTCAAGAGGAGTTTTTGCTTCTTTTCAGATTTTTAAAAGTGTGCATGAACATAATTATAGTGTATTTAGTACTAGGGCAGATCAATTCAATCTCAGTAAATCCATTATTTATGGGTATAGTGATACAGGGAAGTTAAATTATACAGTAAAATGGAATGTAATAATAGATGCAATAGTTCCATTCTTTATATAATGGTTTGTATTGTATTATTGTGCTGCACTGTTTGCGTGAATCACCGACCAGAATTATGTGAGAGATGTGCAGTATTTTGTATTTTCTCAAATTTGAAAACAAATCTATGACACCGAGGCTCCTATGGGGAGCAATATTACTCATGAACATAGTGCCTGGTATGCTAAATCAAGTAAGGGTAACAAACATAACAAAAAACTTACCAACTTGTTCTATTTTCTTCTGCCTCTTTTTTGCTTCCAGCTATTACTTGTCGAAAACAAGATGATGGCCAAACTGATATTGGTGAATGCCTTAAGTATGCAGGCCCGTTACCACCTTTAACACAGCCCTGCCAAATCCCTTGCCAGGACGACTGTCAGTTCACAAGCTGGTCGAAGTTCTCTTCTTGTAATGGGGACTGTGGAGCAGTAAGGACAAGGAAGCGCTTTCTTATCGGTAAGAGTTTGAAGATGTTAAGAGAAATATCTGTATTAGCCCTGATGCTACTGTTTAGTGCTAGTAGTGATAATTCTACTCAAAGGATTGGATTCAGATGATCATAAGCTATTTAAGTCCAATTGATTTCCCTGACACTTCTTTGAGTCAGACTGATCTCATTCCATGGAATGGGTAGAATCTCTACAGTGCCTGACAGTGAAATCCTAAACCTGTCTCCCAGAAGCACCTCCCTCTGAGGTCAATGAAGACATAATCACAGGTAAGTGGATGTAGGATTGAGCTCTGAAATGTGAAAACTCTTGAAATAGCCATAAGCAGTATGTCTCAAAAAATGGTCCAGAAAAGCTTTCTCTTGAGCTGTTTTGTGTTGCCTGTATTTGTGGATTTTGCTAAAATGGCCCATTAGAAATGGACTGTAACGTTAGACTTTTATACTCCAACTTCTAGTGTGATTTTTTTTTCCAGCTAGGCAAGGAGAATTGCTCCTCCTAGAAACTTTGAGAAGTGGCAGTTTTTCTCTTAAACAAAGCACAGGATTGCAGAGAATTAAAGTATCCTAGTGTGAAACAAGAAGTTTTTTTTGTGGGGGGAGGGGAGAAGCAAGGAATCTATTTTTATAGAAGATGTGGCCAATGGCAAAATTGACACCCCTGGACTTTGCCCAGCCCTGCTCTAGAGTAGACTAATACATGTTCCAAATCAGTACTGCCTATGACACCTAGACAGTCAAAGGATAGCATCAAAATATGTGTAACTATCTGAGAATCTCTTCCAAGACTTCATTGAGGGAAATGTGGCAGTAGACATTATTGCTGCTTCATCTGTTCAGCTCAAATATACACTGCAGTGACCTCAGAAAAAATAAGGTCTTCCTTTATCATTTATTACAATAGTGTTTCAGTTACAACCAACACTAGAAAAGGATTTATGCTCCATCTTCCATGTACGTATATATAATAGTTAGAAGTAATACTTGCAATCTGCTAGGCGCTCATAACAGAAGAGTTAGATACGTGTGACAGTGGGTTACAAGCCATTCTTCATAACAGTGGTTTTATCTGAACATTAACATTTGTATGAAACTTCATAACTACTGTTCTGTAGTCAGATGGTAAAGAGGTATTGTGGGTACTTACAGGAGCAAACTTCAGAAACATAAGTAAATAGTTTGAGCTACAGTCCTATATGCAGTTTGTCTGTTTCAAACTGAAATAAGATTTTAGAAAGCTGTATGCACAGTTTTTGCAGAAAGGCAGAACTGAAAGTCTTGGGTTTGAGTTCAAGCCAGTTGATAGCTGTTCTTTTTTATTTAATAAATAAATTTGAGTGCTATGGACATAGTGACAGTGTCATAATTAGACAAAAGATTTACAGGAGTATTCATAATCTTGGTGATGGGCTGACAGCTGGAAAAGTTTTACATAATCTAAATTGCAAAACTAAAGAAGTGTGCAAAAATAATTATTTCTGCCTGCCGCAGAGTTCTGTGTAACTCAGAACCTTGATTATTTCTTCACCCAAACAGAGGTTGATCTAAAAAAAAATACTGTTCATTATCTAATTTGGATCTCCTCCTCTTTGGGAGACTAATTATTAATGAGCAATTGGGAAAGCTGATAGTTTAATCAAAACAAAGAATTATCCATGCTGTATTGACTGTCTCTGTTTTATGCTGGTAAACATTTTAATGACCCACTGTCTTTTTGAGATACATAACATCTCATAAAAATTGTATATTTCTCCCTCCAAAAACATTACAACATCCATTTATGCCATCATTGAATGGCAAACAAGATAGATACTGATTTCAAATTTAGATTGAGGTAATACATTTTTCAAATAATAATGCATTTATAGAGAGCTTTTCGCCATGACTACTTAAAGCTATTAAAATGATGGAACTGGTACCAACAAAATAGAGAACAACAAACTGTGATGACAGCTTTATATTTAGTTGCTAATATATAGTCCTATTGATTTGTATGAGACTTAAAACATGGGCAAATGTGCACAGCATGGCCGATGAAAGGGAAAAGTTGAATATCTCATTGGTTATAGTGGGAGAGACATTCCTATACCAGCCAGAGTGTTTAGTTGAAGAGCCCACTCGGGGGATAGAAAGGGTTCAGATCTTATGGATCCAAACAGCTCTGTTTCACCTGTATTTGAGGTGCCATGTTTTAGTGCCTCATGTCAGCTGCTGCTTTTTGGGAACAACCCTCACAGTGCAGCAACAAACTTGAAGATCTGTGTGGACATATCACGGCTGTAGAGGAACTGAATTGCTCTCTGTGAGGGAATGGACACCTTCATCCAATCACCTACATCTAGGGTTACCAGAATTAAAACTGAAGACTGCTGCTGTACTTTAAATGTTTGTGCAGAAAAGGGCATTTCAACAGGTATTGCTTATTACTTGGTTACATGACAAACATCAGTGGCCTAAATTCCCTTCTCATGAGCTTTAAAGGTACAAGAACTGTCTCCCAATTTTCAACCTGGCAACCCTACCCACAATAAGAGTGTGCAACTGTGGAAGGCTCAGGGTACACATTGGCACACCCAAGAGCCCTTGGTGGTCTGTATTCCCACCCCAACCAAAAAAAAAAAAAATTGCCCACAAACACCTCCTATGGAATGTAAGAGTGTTTTCACCGTGCCTTTAGGCCTTTTTAGACATCATGATGTGACCAGAAGTCACTCCCTTTTTTTTCTTTTTTCTTTCTTTTTTAAAAAACTTCTTTGGTCCCTAAAATGGTCCACGTGGTAGCTCAATCAATCAATCAATCAATCAGTCGATATAAAAATAAAAAAAAGGAGGAACCACCCACCCCCTCTTGAAGGCATTTTGGGACCCAGCTGGGATTGCTTCTTTCTTTATTTCTTTATTTTAAAGATTTTTCTCTTATGCTATGGAACTCAAAGCAGCTAAAAGCACATGTGTGTGTGACTGTTTATTTGGTCGTGTTATTTATATGTCACCATATAATAAAAGTTGTCTGGTAAACTTAACATAAAAATGGTAATCACATTGCAACAAATAATGAAATAACAACTACAAACAGAACCAGTCAAAATGGTCTGTTAAAATGCAGGAGTGAAAAAAAACATTACAGAGCCAGAACAATTAAAAAGACAGTGCAATTGTAAGACATGAGGTTTTACAAACATTTGGGGAAAAATATTACTAGAGTTCTATAAATCCTCCAACCAGTATGGCCTGTGTCCATGCTGCCTGAGGAATTTCAGGAGTTTTAATCCAAAAAGAAAAAAGTTTAGAGGCTCAGGTTCCAAGTTGTAGCCTAGAATGTTGTAGAGACTGGAGGGTTCTGGAAGTTATAATTTTGCACTTATTGATGTTGTACTGGTTTCTCTTATACTTGAATTGTACTCCATGTACCAATTCCAACCCAGATTCTACTTGTTATATATCTACATTTATGAGTATATAATCATTTTGCTCATGAACTCATGAGTAGCTCTCAATGAGAAACCAAGAGTTTAAAACAGAGGGAGAGTCATAAAGCCCTTGAAGTTAGTGTCAGTTCCCATCTTTAACACCTATGTCCAGTGTTTAGAAGGCAATCGAGAACAGCCCTTAGGTTGAGGACCTCTGATACCAGAACAAGAGAAGAGTGTTTTGTCCAGCTGACCCACTGCCTCTGCCTGGCTCCCTCCCCAGAACTACAGCAGTAATGCTGGACCTGAGCTCCATTGCAGAACAGGAGCTGTTGGGTAGATAATACATGAAGCTTGAGTGTGGCCCTCTCTTCCTTAGGGGTAACTCATAGCTCACTGCTGTATTAGCACAGTGCATAATTGAGAGGTTGCTTGACGTGAATGTATTTTAACAGGATTGTTTGCTCCATTTGCTCCATGCTCAGGAAAGTTGACTTCTTTGGACTTCGGTTCCCAGAATCCACTAGCCATCAGGCTTTACATTTGCACTGTGATGTTGTGGGTCTTCAAGTTGTTTTCGACTAATGATGACTTTAAAGTAAACCTATCATGGGGTTTTCATGACAAGATTTGGTCAGAGGGAGTTTGCCCATGCCTTCCTCTGAGGCTGAGAGAGTATGAGTTGCCCAAGGTCACCCAGTGGGTTTCTGTGACTGAATGAGGATTTGGAACCTAGTCTCCACAAGTCCTAGTCCAGCACACCAACTGTTATGCCATTCTGGTTTTCTTGTTTTGGATAGAATGTTGTTTTAGCTCAATTTCTGGAAAGATTTTAGGGCCTGGCCTAAGGCATCCCTGGGTGAAGGCTTGGTGCTTGTGTTAATACGTTTAAGGTGGACCTGTTTAAAAGTTTTGATGAAATAATATTTCTTTTTGCCGTCCTGCCAGATGATGGTAAACTCTCTCTAATATTCTTCCTACTCCCTTCTAGGAAAAAGTAAGAAGAGGGAGAAGTGCAAAAATCCACAGCTGTATCCGCTGATTGAGACTCAGTTTTGCCCATGTGACAAGTATAATGCTCAGCCGGTGGGAAACTGGTCAGACTGCATTTTACCTGAGGGCAAAGTGGATGTCCTACTGGGAATGAAAGTACAAGGAGACATCAAAGAGTGCGGGCAAGGCTATCGTTACCAAGCCATGGCATGCTATGATCAAAACGGCAGACTTGTTGAAACTTCCCGATGCAACAGTCATGGTATTTAAAACAATTCTCTTTTTCCTTCTCTTCCTTCTTCTTCCTGACAGTTGAATTTTTTTATATCATGGGGAAAACAAAGAGAATTTTGTTCAGCTTAAGGGGAGAGAGAACAGTGCTGACATTTATGTTTTGAAAGTGTGTTATTACATTGCCAAGGTGTTCGAAGTCAGTGCAGGCTGAGGAGATTCTCTCAGCATGCTAGGATTATCTTTTAAGTTGTTTTGCATATGAGTTTGTGTATGAGGTTGTTTAAACACACATACGTGAGTATATCTATCTATGTGTAGGCTCAATGAAATCACTGGGATTTGCTGGTTGTAGCTGTTGATTTCATCCTTTTGTTCCTGTCGTATTGATTTCATTAGGTCTTGCCTCTCCAGGGTTTACATTTAAAAATTCCTGTCCAGATCAGCTTTTGTTGTGAAATCATAGCAATCTTGTGCAGAATACAAAAATATCAATATATTTTACATTTGTTTTTGGTACCTCAGATGTGATTTGCATCTACCTTTCTTTTTGGATTCTCACACTTATATAATGCCATCTTGTCAGATGTCAAAAACTTGAAGATTTAAGTCACATCTGGTGAAGATCAAAAGATTTATGGTTGTCATTATTACTATTTATACCTATGCATGCCACCTTTGACATCTGCTCAGGTAAACATTCAGCTGGCTGTTTAATGATAAACATTATTATAAGTGAATAATAGTGGGTGCTAGAAAAAAAAAGCAGTGGCCCCAAGCAACTGAAAAGTTTTCCATTGTGTATCAGTTTCATATGGAGTTCATGAAAAAACTGGCCAAGGTGTAGCTCATGTCTGCATGCTCTGTATTGCTGAATTGGAATGGCATGTGTAGAAAGAGGAAGACCAAGGAAATTCCCTCATGTAACATATGCTGGGAGACAGCAGTGAAGTGTGAAAGCCTAATGTGCCTTTATTAAGCTAGCTTGCTGTTCTGTCCCTGCTATTGAAGAAAAGTTCAGCAGTTGGTCTGACTGGCTTTTGTACATGGAATGGGAAGAAGTGTGCCATCTCCTTCACCTCAAACATCAGAATATCTTGAATAGGATCTGCTAGTGATAGAATAAAAGAAGAATAGAAGGTCAATGGTCTTTTATTTGGTAGGAAGTATGTGGCTTATTTTAGGATCAGAAGAATTTGGTGCATTCCTAAAAAAAGTCTATTTTACATTTGTGTGCAGTCAAAAATAAACAGAACTTAAAGGAAAAAAATAGGGTTCAAGTGCAGATCTCAAAAAAATATTACTCATAACTGAGATATTTAATAGCTTACCACAAATTTTAATCTGCTGACATTGAAATAGAATTGATTGGATCTTGGGTGTGTTTCTCTGCCTGCATGTGTATCCATTTGTGCTGCCACCAGCTCCTCTACCACAACTGCACAAACATACAACACTTGCTGGGCTTAGGCTCTCAGTGGCAGCAGCAGCAGCAAAGCCGCACCAGCCTTCATTGCCAGAGTCACTTTGCCTGGGCATACTGGCAGGAGAGAAAGAGAGAGGGGTGAAATGAGGTGGAATTCCTGGGAGAAAGCTTTTTGACTGGATGGTCACAACAAAACACAGTACCCTCACCACCACCCTTGCTGCTGTGTCTCTGTTGCTGCTGTGTCTCTGTTGCTGCTGCTGTTGTTGGGGTCCAACAGCAAGGCTTTATGGACCATCTATGAAGGGTCTGCGGACTCCAGGTTAAGAACCAGTGACTGAGGGGGTGTTGGAAAAGTTTGTGCAGGGCAAAAGGTTGCACTGAACCCCACTTCAGGCTGCTCTTATGATGCTCAATTTCCACCACACTCTTTTACAGCTTATTGTGTGATGTTTGAGTATGTGTGTTTCATCTGCTCATTTGTAGGTGGCTTGTGATATTTTTGAAAAGATTCCTTTTATTTGTCAACTGCTTTGAACTCTCATATGGTGTTCAGTCTGTTCTAGATGAAGTTACATTAATCTCTAAAATAGGATTGACTTATTTGTTGTGTATTGTATTCAATCCCTCCTTTTTTGTGAGCCAAGTCGTTCTGAGGCCCTGAAGGCCCCAGAATCTCCAGTTATTTTTTCATATGAAAAAAATCCCCCCCAAATACTAGTTCAGGCAGCATTATGCCTTTAACTCCACTCCAATTCTGTGACCCCCAAAATGTGCTTTTATTGGGAATTTTTTTTTTGGCAAAAGTCAGTTTGAAAAGATATGGAAATTAAAACTGGGAGTGATGTCTGGTGACTTCACATTTTAGATGATTTTCAGTAAAAACAAACAAAAACATTCATATGGCTTATCCAAGAAAGAAAGGGGTGAAAACTGGGTCCTGCCCACACCAGAGTTCCCCTCCCCTCTTTCTAAAGCATCAGATTTTCAGCAGAGGGATGATGGTGGTTCACTGATCCATCAAGGTCGTTAGACCTTGAGGCAACCTCTGTGACTCCTTTTGTCAGCTTCAGCTGATATGCCAACTGCAACATTACCTGGATAGAGATAACTTGGCTGCAGTTTCATATGATTTAAGGGCCTCCCATTTTAACAACTCAGTGCATTTGTTACGTGTTTAAGATTGGTTTCTGAAACTGAAGTTCACCTGGAGTGGGACTATTAAGATTATTACCTGGCACTGAGAAGTTTGACCTTATTGTGCCTGTGCCTTGTCATCTGCAATAGGTCCCAGTCCATTTCTAGCCCCAGTTTAAAGTGCTGGTTTTAATCTTGAGAGCCTCAAATGGCTCAGAAGCAGATCAGCTGAAAAACTATCTTCTACTCATATGTACAGGTCTACCCATACCTTAAGATCTCAAAGGCTCTGTTTTCCCTTTTAAAGTGGGGAGATAAGAAGTAAACGGGGAGAGGGCCTTTTCAATAGGGAGCACCCTACTGGTGGAACAGTCTTCCCAGAAAGAATTGCCTGGCGCCATATTTATGGCAAGCCAGTGTCATATAGTGGTTTGAGTATTAGACTATGACCCTGGAGATCAGAGTTTGAAACCCCGCTCAGCCCTGGAAACCCATTGAGTGACCTTGGGCGAGTCATACACTCTCAGCCTCTCAAAAAACCCATGATAGAGTCACCATAAGTGGGAAATTATTTGAAGACACACAACAACAATATTTCTGGTCTTCTTAGTGTCAGGTGATGAGATTTTTAATCACTCAGGCTTATGTCTGTGGGGGTCTTTCAGGGCTTGTTTGATGGTATTTACTGAAGGGGAAGAGTCTGCCATATTTTTTTCCCAGTAAAAATTGTGAATAGGCATCATGAAAGGGAGGGAGCTGAAAACTGGCTCTGCTGATGCTTCTAGCCCACCAATTTTGTCAGAACTGAGCCTTTGAGACTCTACTCCATCTATGCCTTAGGGTTTCATGAAACTTATGGCTATCTTTTTTCTCCTAATAGTCTGTGTTGAGCCTTATTTTGACTGTTGTGTATAGCAAGCCAAATGTTCGTGCTGTTATACGTACCAAGTCATTGTCTGTGACCTTCTAGACAATTTTCACAGATTTTTATTAGGTTATTTTGCTTTTGTTTCATTTCCTAAACCAATCTGATAGTTATAGCTTGACAAATTTTAGATATAAGCTAAGTTTTATATATCCTCTAATGTATCGAAGGCTGTGAGTTGAGAGGTCTTAGTCCATGGGAAACATAAAACAGCAAAAGACCTTGAATCTAACAGAACAAGATTGGTCCAGTGTGTGCCACCATAGTTTTGAAGGATTATTCTTTCTGTGAACAGCTATGAAAGTGCTGCAAAATGGAAAGTCGCCTATTCAACATCACAGAGTAACCAGAGCATGGGCAATGGGCTGATGGAATTACTGTCTTGCAGCATCGCAAGGGAAATCTTATTATGTCAGAGGCAGTCCAAATTGCTTGTCAAAAGAACAGACCACAATATAGGGTAAATTAATCTTTGTACCTTTTGTTGTTGTTGAGGCTCTGAAGCTGGGAAATCCTGACTCTGAGTCATAAATGACTGGTTGAGAACTGGTCTTACATGGGAGTCGAGACTTTGATCTAATACAGTCTGTCATGATCAGAAATATAGCTCAAGAATACAGAAGAAGATGCATTGTTTCCTTTGACAACAGACTTGAGATGCTAGCATTATAATACGAAGATTAGGCTACAGCTTCTATCATTCCTGACCATCCAGATGGGAGCTGTAACCCAAAATGACTGGAAAGTACTGTGTTTGGGATAAGTTTGTGAGTATCTTTCAGTCTCAGTTCTGTGAAATTGCTCCAAGACCCCTCTGCATTTTCCTTCTATCCTTGATTCACAGTTGGCTGAAGGTTTTGTGTTTTCTTCTTTTTTTGAAATTCATGCAGATTTTGAGCATATTTTTCCTAATGTACTCAATTATATGTGCAATTTACCTAATTTATGCATTCCCCACATTGACTAAAGCATGCCTATGTGTATTTTCCACAAGTTATGCACATTTCAGCCCTTCACATTTTAAAAAATGGCCGTTGTTCTGTGAGCAGTTTATTTTTTGGGTTACCATGGAAGCCTCACAGATGTGCAAATGCTCAAAATGGGGTACACATTGGCAGGTGTAAAAGTGCTGCTTTCATTGAGGCTGCCCAATTAAATGAAAATTCTTTCCATCTATAGTTGGTGAAAGCTGCTAATTTGCTATTATCTTGGCCTAAGGTTTTGTGTTACCCTGTGTTAGCAATAGAACTTGGAGCTTCTTCATAGATTACATTTTTGTGTGTGTACTTGACCTAAATGTATGTATAGTGTTTCTAAATGTCTTTCCAATCACGTGTTGGATATCAGTAGTCTCATTTGGGAATTCGTAATTGACCAGGGCTCCCAACTGCATCTCTTTGGGTTGTGTTGTACAAAGCAGTCCCAGAAACATTGATGATACTCCTTTCGGGCAGCTGAAAGAAGACAAATTACTTATTATTGGTATCCAGTTATTTTATTTTGAACATCAATGCCACATATGTAGTTTGTGGCGGCAGTTAAAGTAATTTCCTATATGAATTACTTTTCTTTTTCCCCTGTACCAAACTCTCATTTTGGTATGCTTTATTTAATTACTTACCTATTTAAGACAGTTTATAAGCCTGTTTTAAGCAAAGTTTTCGGGGTGGCTCACAGCAAGTTAAAAATCAATTTGAAGTTCAGTAGCAATTAAAAGAGCAGTAAAAATGTTCATATCACACACTCTTAGCTGGCAGTTCAGCAGCCATATTCTGAACAAAGAGAATTTGCAAGACCATTTTCAAAGATGGTCTCACATATAGCGCAACACAGTAGTCCAACTGGCAAGTTAGATTGTTGTTATTTTTTCATTTGCTGTCGAGTTGGCTGCAACTTGTGGCATCCCTGCCTCCAAGAGCTCTGCTCATCAGCTGCTTGCTAAGATCTTGCAAACTCAGGGACATTGCTTTCTTATTTATTTATTTGATTGGATAAGGCCTGTTCTCACCTACACAACATGCTGGAGCTTGCTAATTGTCTTGTTGGTGTATGTGTGTGTGCATGTTCACCTGTTTAACGATATATGTTTTAATTTAGTTTTAATTTTTTGATTGTTTAATCTCTGTAACTTTTGTATTTTGTGAATTTTTAACTGTGTAGTTTTTTAAAAATTTGTTGTAAGCTGAACTGGGGAAAAATCAGAATAGAAATAAATCCTCTTCCTCCTCCTTCTCTTGCTCCTCATCATCTTGACTTTCTTCCAAAATTGATTGACTCAATCCACTTGTAGTGCTCTTGTACCTTTTTATGGGTTCTGTGGGACCAACTGTAATTGAATACACTATCACAATTTAAGGTCCAATACACACTCACACACACACATACATAACAATTACTGTTGTTGTTGTGTGCCTTCAAGTCATTTCTGACTCATAGAGACCCTAAGGTGAACCTGTCATTGGGCATTCCGGGGTTGAGAGTGTACAACAAATTATATATTAAATTTCACACATAGGCTCTGTCTCAAAATTCCCTGCATCCATCAATGTGCCAACGTAGGACTTGATTGCAGGACTCTTCTGCCTGTGCAGCTCAGTAGTATTGCAACATTTGAAAATAATCTTTCAAATCCTAAATAAAAATAGATGCAGATGCAGATGCAATATAGAAATTACAATATAAAGTGTTTATCCTTTTGTCCACTCCTAAATACATAACTGAAAATATCACTAACTTACTGACAGTTTGACTCTTTTATTTAGAAAGGATTTGTAAACAAAAAAAAGAAAAGGGAAAAAAAGAAATTAAAGTTGGAGATGAATTTAATGTGTGAGGACAGTGGCCTACTCCTTAGCCCAAGTAACTGCAGCTCATCTCCTGTTCTCTCTCCTTTTCTGAACTTAGCCAGCAAGTACAGTTTTTCTCTTGGGGTTTCTCCACCCACTGGACCAGATTGATCATTCATAGGAATTACATTGTTTCCCTTTTTCCCCACTGCCTTCCACTTTACCAACCATTATCATCTTGTCCAATGAGTTCCAATGAGTTATACGTCATCTCATGATATATGCAAAATGGGACAGCCTTAGATGTCACCTTGGGACCATTCACACTACGTAATTATAGTGCTATTATTCCACTTTAACTGCCAGGACTGCATCTGGAGTGCTCAGGCTGAGAATTGTAAATGCTCCTCCCTAAACTGCTAATGCTAGGATTCCATGAAATGGAACCACAACAGTTAAAGTGGAATAATAGGAGAACAATTCTGTAGTGTGAATGGGTTGCTTGCCTTCTAGTGAGAGTATGGGCCTGATTTGCTCTGATTTGCCCATTTATTAGTCTTTTTTTTTTTTTTGGCACTCTGTGCTACCTGTGGAATTCTCTTCCAGTGCTATATTTCAGATTAGTTGATTTTCTTATCAGCTTTCTTCATTACCTGGCATTCACTGATGGAAGCTGTTTCTATCCAAACCTGGCACACCAGTGCAAAGCTGGTAAAAGCCTTTCCAGGTATCAAAGGCTGCTGTTGCCTCTTATGACAAAGGTGGATCAGTGAGCAGCACCTGTTGACTGTGACCCTGATCTTTTAGGGCAGAGATGGAGAACTTGTTGGCCATCCAGATGTTTTGTCCCATCAGCCACACCCAGTACAGACAATGATAAGGGAATATGTGTTTTCTAGTCTAGAATATCTGCCGGGTGGGGAGATCTCCCTGCTCCAGGGGAAGTGCAACACTCTCTAGAACAGGTTGAACTTTAGCCCTTCCCCTGGAATGTGTAATCCCTTCCAATTTACTTTAAAAAAAAGTCCTATCTTTTTATGTTCCAGTGCACAAAATGCACCAAAGGAAAGAAAAAAACAAAAACAGTCCTGGAAGAGACAGCATCCTAACTGTTTCTCATTAATCTGTTTATATGTCTTCATCAAGATTTTTGTGTTTACCCATCTGTGACTACTTTATTCAAGTTGTGTGTGTGCGCGTGCGCACATGCATGTGCGTGCATGCATGCATGCAAATGTGTATGTGTGTGCACGCGCATGTGATTGTTGTTTATATTTCTAATAAACATTGAATTTATCTATGGCAATATTGTATTTCCTACATAAGATTCACAGTTGTTTTTATTTTGTAATGCAATCAAAACTAGACTTCATTTCATTGGTTGACAGTTTGTGAGCATGTAATATGATAGAGTTTTTTGTTTTATTTTGGGGCAGTCTTGGAATCTTAAGAGATTGATTTTCATGCTTTTAACGTTATTCCCCCTCCGAATTTCACTGAAGTCAGATAACCTCTGCTTGCCACAATTATCTATTTTTTTTTCTTAATTTAGGTGGGCCTTTGCCTCTCTAGTATATGTGGCAGAAGGTGTATGCTGTGTTTTTCCTTTAAAAATTATGTTTTAAATATATTATTATTATAATTATAATATATTATAATATATATTATTATAATAAAAATATATATTAAATATATTTCAAGCTATTTTAACCTCATGCTTTTAATATAATTGTACATTTTTTAAACTTTTGCATAATAAAATTTTAGCTGACTTTTGCTTGGATTTGCTGTAAGCTGTCCTGGGTCCTATGTCAGGGCAAAGGCAGGATATATATTGAAGATACACACACACACACCTGTAAAAATCACTTCTGAATTCATCTCTTGAAATTCACCTCTAAAAACACTTTTGAATCTATAAATGCAAAGCATCACAGAAAGGTTAAAGTTACCTTTTACATAATGCATGCTGTTTTCAAATGGATAGCCATATTTATCTGCATCAGCCTAAAATGGAATAGGAGGGAGACACTAAAGTATCAAGCAGTTCCTTCGAGACTGCCTGATTTATTTTATCATGAACTTTCATTGTGATCCACCCACTTCTTCAGTTCATGCTAAAATAATTGTTAGTTGCAAAGGTGCTGCTTGTTTCTCTCATATCTTTCACCCCCTTTCCACTTTGTACATAATCCATGGTAATTAGAATATCATGGCTTATTGCTACATTAGCCATTTTCTTGGTGAATGCATATTTTCCACTTCTGCAACTGGCTTCAATTGTATGGCTGTAAAAACCTATTCAAAACACCCCACAGCCATCTCCATTTTCTGGAAGCAAGGGATGCCAGAATCTCTTTTACTATTGTAATTCAAGGCTGTGCTCCATAATAGGACCATTGAGGATTATGGCCGCCTGCTCCTGTAACTCTTCCCCAGCCTGCATTCTGATGCAACAAAGATTTAACATTTTTTATATAGGTCATAATGCACTTCTTAATTCGTGTTGGTTTATTTTTAAGACCTCGGGCACAGTCAACCAGTCCAGGATGGTTTGTCTGCTGCCTTATTAGTGTGAGATTATTTTCCCCTTTAGCATTAATTAAATGAGATACATTGATTTGTGCTGACTCTACAAAGCTCTGCATGGTTGCAAGGCTTAGACAAGGGATTAGAGGAGAATATCTGTGCATCGGTGGATGTTTTGAGAACAGCTGTTGGGAGTATCTATGTGAAGTGCCGAATTTCTTATTTAATTGCTTGTATGTCTGGTAATAAACTCTCTGTTGCTATAAAAAAGTCTGTGTGGCCTTAGACATCACTTTATTGTTTACTGTATATGCTTTTATCATTTTTAAAGGTCTTTTTATATACTCTACACTGAAATGATATGATAGGAAAGCAAAGTGGGAAAATTCAGAAGAATGGCTTTGTAGATGTGTTTTGCTTTCTGTCATACATCAAGCAATATGTGATATCATTTCCACAGTTTCTAGAAGTTTATTATTTATTTTGTTTTTAGCCAGTTCAAGTATACATAGAAAAGTGGACCATAAATACATAAGACTAATCCTGAGACATAGAAAAGTAGACTTCCTGAAATTAATTGAACTAGATACTAAAGGAATGCGTAGTATATGTGAAGTGTTAAGGATCACATTTTGTATTAAATTACCTTTGCGCATAGCTTTGCAAGTTATCATTTAAAAGTAATTAGTTATAATTACAGAGTCAAGCTCAACTCTCCTAGTCATATTTTTAAAAGCTCTTTCCCTTCCCATTATTATAATCTAAAATAGTTATCAATCAATCACTTTATTTATATCCCACATTTTCCAAAAAGTAGGATTCAAGAAAACTTATTCTTAAGTTACTTTTTCAAAAAAGGCAGAAAACTATAATCCTTTCGCCTGTGGTACAAAGCACACCCTGGTAAAGAAACAATGCACTCTTTGTAACTACGTTGTTGTTTTGTTATGTGCCTTCAAGTCATTTCTGACTTACGGCAACCCTAGTGTGAACTGGTCATGGGGTTTTCATGGCAGAATTTGTTCAGAGGGGTTTTGCCCTTGTCTTCATCTGAGGCTGAGAGAGTGTGACTTGCCCAACTATTAAAATCTATTAAAACTGTTACAGTCATTCCACAATAGGAATGGAATTCCCCCTCATTACATTGCATTTGTTAATTCAGCTTAGTGATAGTATTGGTTATTTTCATGTTCTACCTTTGCATTTGTCACACTTAAAAATGCATATGTGGTGTTCTTTTGACCAGTACAATAAATTTGCTTGCTTGGAACACACAGTCCTGCTCTGCTGAAGATGGCCATGATCCAGCAGAGATGGCAGTAGGTCAACTAAAGCTGTATTAAATTTAGTCCCATCCTAGCCTAGAGGTGTTAGAAATCATCAAGAACTTAGAATCCTCACCTTGGCCTAACTTTTTACAAGTATGGTAACTCTGTCTTTGAGCTAGGAGAGGTTTGGATCTGATATAACTTGGCTTCTTCTCTACTCACTTCTCTCTCTTTTTTTTTTTTTGGAGGGGGGAGGACTGGAGAATCTTCTGCCAGCAGATCTTGGCCCAATACAGCAGATTTGCCAGCAGACTGCTGTGTCAGCAGATTTCTGAGATCAGCTGGCAGAAGAGAGCTTTATTAGCAGAAGGGTGTTTCTCCTGAAATTTTGCTGAAAGGGCTTGCACTTGATCTTGCCCCCCCCCACAATAGGTGTTTATTTTGAAGTAGGGTTGAGCTGCCCTTTTCACTTTTCTTTGAGTTGAGATGACTGGTTTTCAAAAAATTGTGCTTAGAATCTGGTTGTTAGAATCAATTATGTACTATCGCCTTGATGGTGTGCTAGGTAATCAACAATACTCAGCGCATTCAATCATGGCTTAGTTGAGAGATGCTGTATTTACTCATCTGGGTCTTGCTGATCCATTATCCGAACATGTTGAGACACAAGGAAGGCGGCGTTACCATTTTAACTAGTGTTGCCATTCCTAGTCTTGCAATGAGTCATGACCCATGAGGTGTCCGTTAGCATGAAAAAGTAGGGATGCCTCACTTCAGTAAAGAAGAGACCAAACTGCTGATGCGGAAGATCAATGGCTATGTGCCACTAAAGCCTTGGAGGCTAATCCTGAAAACAAGATAAAAGACATGCTGTAGCTCAATTCATCATTCGATGGTCTCTTGTGACATAGCCATGAATACAAATACTGTCAGGTGGATTGTAAATACCTTTGAAAGTCAAGGGAAATGCAAGAAGTTGTGTCCTTCACTACACCTCAGAAGAGCAGTTCTATAGAAACTGTACTTTCAGAACAAAAAGTATAGGATGTTTGTAGCATCCTATGTTGTATAGGTTTTATCATTTCAAGCCTATATTTCCATAAAGGTGGATGTTGATTGTACCTATTCTCTTTGAGGCAACTGCATTTTTCCAGATGTTGTCCAACTTTACAAATGTCAGATTATATACAAATCACAACAGGGATTTTTATATTGCTGAGTAAAAATCAACACCTAATCTTCCAATTTTTTACTTTGATTATTTGAGAGTTGCTTATTTAATATGTTCAGATGATTATTGTCCACCTTGATCTGGAACTAATCATACAAAAATCTGCTTTCTTGATTGGGCAATCACCCTGCCTTCCTTATGATTTCCATCTCATCCAGTTTTGCTGAGAGAGAGAATCATTACTGTGTGTAAAGTACTTTATTTTCACAGACTACACTTCATTCGACTGTTATTTGATACATTTATATCTCAGCTTTCCTTCAGTGACTTCAAGGTAGTGTACATGGCTCTTTCCTTTCCTTTGTTTTCACAACACCCCTGAGGGGATAGATTAGGACTTTTAAGGGACAGATATTCATTTGAGATGTTCTTTTTTCAGAATTTACATGTATGCATGATTAACTCTGTTTACCTAGTCTGATACATTCACACAAGGAAAAGACTGGACAGCCATCTGCATTTTACCCTAAATTATTCACATAAAAAATAGATACTGTGGTTGATCCGCTATCCAAGCTGGCCCTGCAGTTCCAACCGTAGGGCTCCTGTTGGTCACTTTGCCTTTTTACCCTCAGGATCCTTTCCTGGATCTGGTACTTAAGGCTTCAAGGTGATCATTATGATGGACAAGTAACTGTGTTGAGCAATCAATTCAGTGTAGTAATGTTTGGCCAGTTTTCCCTTTCAGTTCTTCAGTGAAAACAGGCAGAAGCAGCTGTAGAAAATACAACCATTAAAGGAGAGCTTTCCAAACTTTTCATGTGGGTGACACACTTTTTAGGCATGCATCATTTCATGACACAGTAATTCAGAAAGGAATTCAGTAAATGAAGGCAGCTTCTCCACCCGAGCCTTGGCCACTGCTGCCGCCCTTGTTCCTCAGCCCAGGGCTACAATGATGGGAGAGGCAGCCCCTCCACCTGGGCCTGGCCTGCTGCCATGGCAGAAGAGCCAACCTCTCCATTCATTATGTTTGCCTGACACACCTACACACTGGAGCCAACACACTAACATGTGTGTTAATACTAACCAACTAACACTAACACACAATTTGGAAAGCTCTGTATTAAAGGTTTATTATGTAAGAATTAAGTTAATCTTGAACTTTCTGAGCTCTTCTCATCACCAGCTCCCAAAATGTAATTCAAATCTCTTGACTCCTGTCTTCCTAACTGGTCGTCACACTTTCTCTGACTTCCCTAACTAGTTCATTTACAGACAAGCCTCCAGGTTACAGCTTATATCCCATAGGCTTCCCTTCACAGCATTCCCAAGGCTGTGACTGTCTGGCTCTAACCAGACTTGTCCAGCGTCTCATTTCACAAATGTGCAGAGGTCATGAAAAAAATACAGGTGCAACAGCAACATTCTGTTTTCCTTTGCATTACCCACTGTACATTGCTAGGCTTACTAAACATAATGACCTCCATATGTATTGGATGACAGTTCCTGATATCCCCACCCAGCGTGGTCATGCTGTCTAGAGATGATGGGAGTTGTTGTACAATACAAATGGAGGATATTGGGTTGGAAAGACTATTTTAAGCAATTTTCTAGCAACCTGGCTTACCTCCAACATGTTCCTTTACCCTACATTTCTTTTCATTCAAAGAGCACATACACATAATTTTATACGCAGATAAAGACAGTCATGCACAGAGCTGCAATATCATATCTAGTATGTCCATATCTATAGTGGTGACTGGTGACTTCCATGCCAGTGGAGTGCTAAAACAATTCTGGAATTTAATCAAATATTTAAAGGAACTGTCCAAGGTGCTGAGGCGTGTTCCCAAAATAGTTCAGTACTTTGGTAGCTTCTTCAATGTATGGGCAAAACCTCATAGGGAATTCATCCCCTCTCCCATGACATGGAAACCATCAGCACAGCATGTTTACCCTGACTCACCTTCTTTAAAAATGATGATAATTAATATGACTGCTATTTTCCAGGACAAGTAAAGTTAGGCATCTGCATAAAATAGCTGACTGGAATGGGAGGGAGTATAAAGCGTAGGTCCTTCTTTCAGTACCTGCCCATGGTGATTGTAAGCAGCATTTTCAGTTTTGTGTGTTTTTGTTTTGACTCATTCTTTCATTTTTTGTATATTGGATCTGTGCCTCTTTTAAACATTTGTTTCATGATGCTCTCTCAGGTATAATTGCCCTGTACGATTGTTCCCCATTCCTCATCCCAGGTTCATGGATCTCCTTATGTATTTCTGCCACTTTCTTCTTGAAGACTCTCCCTTTTCCATCTTTTTATGTCATTTTTCTCTAAAATTGTCCTTGCCTCCATTTCTGTATGCAAAACATATCTGTGTCCCTACACAGTGTAGGGACACATGGCTTAAACATATGAAAGATGATGAATGTCTTGGTCAAGTGCTGGGATCACCGGGTCATAAGGTTAGAATTCAGTATGTATATTTTTTGCAATTAAGGTTTAAACAATTTTGCAGATGTCCAGTTTCATCATGAGTCACATCACATGATGTTGTAAGATTTAAAACAGCATTATTCTAGGATTCCTCACTTTTTGGGTGAGCATGGTAGTGTTTCTTACACAGCTGTCCCCTGCTACTGTTCCAGGGTATCACATAGGGTTCATTTCCAGATGTCTGTATAGAATTGTAAGCCTACTGTTTGTTATTGTCTGTACAGCAGTATTAATAGTGATTGCAGAAAATCTGTAACTTTCTCAATGAACAAGCAATAAGGGAAGAATGGCAAATTTAAAAGAAGTACCTCAGCAATAAAGCTCAGTGGTGAGATTTTCAGAAGGTGTAAAAGAAAATATATCTTCACGCAGCACATAATTAAACTGTGAGACTGCCTAACACAGGAGGGATGATGGTCGGCTTGGAGAGCTTAAAAGGAAAACTGAGATTTTTTGAGGTGATAAGGTGATACATGGATAATAATTACTTCCAGGATCAGAGGCAGTATGTCTCTGTGTATCAGTTTGTGGATAATTTGAATACAAAGGTACCGTTGAACTCACTTGCTGTTTGTGGGCTTCTCAGAGGTAAATTTCTGGTGAGTAAACAGAGTGAACAGGATTCTGGACTGTATAGGGAGAAATTGGTCTGATCCAGGATGGGTCTTCTCATGCTTTTTCCTGGAACTATTTTGAGTACTAAAGAAGTGAGACAATAGGCAAGGTAAGGAACAAGGAGACAGCTATATCTTTCTATATGCAACAGAAATGGGTTTAGATCTGTGAGAGGTTTGTACAGCAAAATATCTATTATTCTTTGCATATGTATACCTTTCCAACTGTGGAGAATATTTCATGTATCAGGTGAACTGGAGTCTAGTTCACAAAAACACAGTCCTCCCTCCATATTTGTGGTTTAACCTTTACAGATTTGATCATTTGCAAGGCGTATGCATATATTCCCTCCCTGTGCTTGGGCAAAAGGGAAGAGAATGGGAGTGGGCTGCATGGGGAGGGAATGCACACATGTTCCTTCCTTTCCAACTCTTGGGCAAATGGGAAGGGTATGGGAGGAGGCACATGAGGAGGAAATACACATATGTTCCTTTTTTGCCTGCACCTAGAGGGGGAACCTGGGGAGGAAATGAGAGGGGGAGCATGAGGAGGGAAGTGACATTCATGCATTTCCTTGCTTGTTCAGTCAGGTGGTAGAGGGGTAATACTTCTAGTTTTTTTACTTCTGCAATAATCCTGCACCCTGAACGCTCACAAAAGTGGAGGGGGCACTATACTCTTCAACAAACCCATGAAAAAGAGTCTTGTAGCATCTTTGGGATTAACTAAGAAAAAGAAATTGCTAGTATAAAATTTTGTGGACTCCAGTGCAGTTCTTCAGTGCTTCAATAAATCTGTTAAACTTTAACTCTTTCAGTCTATTCCATGGAGAGATTGAGTGTCTGTAAACACTTGATTATCTACTGTGCTAACATCACTTGTAGGTGTCCATCAAGTTCACATACACAGCGGGTGCAGACAAGGCCTAGGAAGTAGTTAGCTTCAGGGCCAGCCCAAGGGATTTTGCTTTCTGAAGTTGAGAGAAAGATGGCACCCCTTCCCATTCATTGTCCAAAATCCAAGTAGTCTGGCAGCTGAATCTTTGGCACTAGTGATGAGAAAGCATCCAGCAGCACACTTGAAGGATGGTATAGGGAGTTCAGGGCAGGCCATATAGCACACCACTCTGCCCTCTAGCACTTTACTACTTTCTCCTAGCTTGTGCCACCTGGTTCTGCCTCACATAGGGACCAGACCTGGCTGGCATATACCAATCAGCCAGCTTTCAAAAAATATATGGCCTTTATCTTTAGCTTCCTGTAGATGTTCCATATAGTATAGAATGTCCACATACTTGCTCAATGCTTCCTTGGAGCCTGTTCAGTGGAGCTTTCACAAACAGTTATTTATCATACTGATAGATGTATCGTGATGGTTTATTTGGTACAGAAATCTACTGGTACTGAATACCATATGACAGTGTATTACATCATGGTTTTAAATCTTTCCAAACAGAATGGCAGATGCATGTGCAGATTGCTGTGATTCATATTCTGTCTTCCACTGTGTATTTGCCTCATCTGAAGGCTTCTGAGAGTAATAGCTATGTCGGCATCTTCCTCTCTTCTCTTAACAGCTTCTCAGATTTCATTTTGCATTAGCTGATTCATTTATTTCCACTACTGCACAGCAGCTGAAGCAATTGAACTCTTCTGTGGCTGTCTTGCAAACTGTATCAGTAATAAAAGCATGTCTGTATTTTGGGTAATCAGGCATCACCCGAAATTAGCATCCACTTTCAGTATATTAAAAGAAATAGATAGCTATAAGAGAGCCAGTGTGTTGTAGTTGTTTGAGTGTTGGACAAAGACTTTGGGAGATTAGGGACTGAATCCCCACGTAGCTGTAGAAACCCAATGAGTCACCTTGGGCAAGTCACACTTTCTCAGCCTTAAAAGAAGGAAGTGGTAAGCCTCTTCTGAATAAATCTTGCCAAGAAAACCATATCATAGGGTTGCAATAGGTCAGAGTCAACCTGAAGGCACATAACCACAATGACAACAAAGTGGCTATAATTATTCAAAATAACTGAATGGTAAAAATAAAAAAAATGGTTTAAAAATTATTTCTTTACTTAATTTATATACTGCTTTTATCTCAGAATGGAGCCAAAAGTGGCTTCCAGAACAGTTAAAAACAATTTACAATAACATCTAAAACAATGAAGATTAGCCATATAAAACAGCATAAAATCATTATAAAAATATACAAAAATTAAAAACTAACTTCCTGGTTAAAAAAAACAACTCTCCTGCTCTCCTGGAAAGACTGCTTGAATAGAAATGATTTTGCCTGCTGGTGAAAGGAAAGCAGTGAAGGGGGCAGCCTAGTTTCCTCTGGAAGGGATCACCAGAGAGTTGGAGCTGTTTCTGAGAGGACTTTCCCCTCCCCTTCCCTCCCCTCTCTTCCCAGAGAGCCTGATGTCGTAGTGGGACCAAGAGAAAGCTATCCCCTGCAGATGTTCTGGCAGGTTTGTATAGGAGATACAGGCTTTCAAATAGTCTGGACCTAATCCATGTAGGGCTTTATAAGTCATGCCCAGCACTGTACTTGGAAATAAACCAGTAGCCAGTGAATCTGTTTTAACAAGGGAGGTATGATCCCTATAACTGGCCCTGGCCAGCATTCTGACTGCTGCATTTTGAGCCTGCTGAAGTTTCCAAACAATTTCTCAAGGCAGCCTCGTATAGAGTGCATTACAGTAGTCCAACTGAGATGTAGTCAAGGCATGTGTCACTGTAGCCAAAGCTGATGTCTCATGGAATGAGCACAGCTGGCACACAAGTTTTAGCTGTGCAAATGCACTTCTGGACACTTCTGAAATCTTTACATCCAGGCTCAGAGCTGAGTCTAGGAGATCAAGCTGTGAGCCTGAGATTTCAAGGGGAGTGTAACCCCATCCAGCACAGGCAGAGTCCCTGTTCCCTGATCTGCTGATCACGACTAACTCTGATTTGTTTGGATTAAGCTTCAATTTGTTTGCCATCATCCAGTTCATTAGTGAAAACAGCCATTGGTTCAGTATGTGTTCTGAAGCCTGAAAGTTTCCGTTTGAAGTGGAAAGGCACAGGGGGTGCAGGGGAAAAATAATTCTTATTCAGAAAATATGGAGAAATTGAGTTCAGTTGTAAAGACAGCAAGGTCAGCACCAGCCAGGTGTTTTCTCAGCAACCCATAGATGGCAGTTTTAAAGCAATTTCATTGCATTTAAAGATGCTCATTTTTTCCTGATGAATTCATCTTTTGTTGGAACCTCTTTGTTTTATATTCTAGAATTAACACACATGGTCTGTCCTAGAGCTACTTCCTACCATTAGATATTTCATTTCTGAAGCAGACCATTGTATGCTGAGAGATTTGATGAATTCATAGCTAACATTGGTTAATGTCCCTTTCTTAATGTTAATCATGGTGCTACGGAAGGAATATGCATTAGGTTCAATTCATATCTTTCTGGCTAAGCTCCGATTCTAACTGATATATCAGCCTGTCATTTTATCAGTGATGTATCTCAAGAACATTGTATGTATTACCCTACTTTGCTCTGAGCAAAGTAGTTGCCAATCACCATCTGTATGCCAGTGGTTCTTGATTCTATAAGTTTGGAAATTTTTAGCTGCATTGCTGGAATCACATTTGTCATCCCTCCACCATACAGGAATTAATGGTAGATATTCACATATCTGCCCTCAGGTGTGTGTAAGAGTGACATATCTGGTTTGTTTTCTTCTTCATTCATTTATGAATGTATTCTTCTGCTCTAAGGCATGTTGTTTTGCAGAGTGGCTTTGTAATCCATAAAAGCAAAATTAAACCACTAAAAATCCAACTCTATCAAAACTGATCACAGATAATCAGCAACTAGAATCAGCAGAGGACCATTTTTATCACAGAGTAAATTGTTTACAAGCCTAGGAATTTTTTAAAAAATTGATTTTCCAGTTGCCATAAAATAAAATAGAATAGAATAAAATAGAAATAGAAATAGCACCAAGCAGCCTGTGTGTGGAGTGGGATTGTTCAACAGATGGAGTAGGGTCCTCTGTTTGCCACTTGCCTCACCTCAGATTCCAAAGTCAGTTGGAGGAAGAGCTTCTCTGACTTTCACATATTGGAAGTGTTACCTTGTTCTCTGGGGGTCCTGGAAGGGGCTCCCAAATAACCAAACGCAAACACAATTTTGGGGAGAATTAGCTGGAGCACTCACTAAGGCTAGCGAGAGGCAGGGTAACTTAGCAGGGATCTTGCAACCCGGCGTCTATGGGATCAGGTCAGTTAAGCAGTCAGACAGTTTTAAAAATAGCAAAAATGATGTTTTATTGAAAGACAAACAAACAGTAAAGACACCACAATCACACAGCTAACAGAAGAATTGGAAATAGGGATTTTCGGGGGAAATGGGTGATACGACACCTTTCTCGTAGTCCTGAAGAAGTTTGAAGATTGAGCTCGTTGGGGTGTAAGAAAGAAAGCTCAGCGTGGTTCGCTGAGGGGAGCTCGCCAGACAAAGCGGCAGCAAGGTGGGATGGAAGTCCGGAGCGATCCGAGGGGTGCTGGCAGTTTGAGCAATCCAAGGTGGTCTCGGAATCGGGGGCTTTTTATAGGGTGAATTGTGACTGCAGGCCATGCCTTACTCGGTGAGAACAAAGCGAGTTTGGAGCGGGACAAAGCTTTGGAAGAGGTCTAGTTTAACATGATCGGCTTAGTGCTGGATCAACAATAGTGTAGCCAGTATGCAAATACAAGGTGCTTAGTTCGGCTTTGTAAGACTATTGGCTCAGAGCCGGGCGCCTTTATTAGTGTCGCGCTTAACCAAAAAGGTGTTTGCAGGAGAGGTCCCTGAAGCAACGGATTGGCTCTGTTCTGCCTGCCTAGGTGGAGAATGGAATGTCCAGCAATTACTGGCCGCGCCTGTTTACGTGCTTGTCTGGAGGCCTCACAAACACATGGAGCGAGGTGGCAGAGGAAGGCCGAATGGTTTTGATATCAAATCAATGAGTGCTATCACTGGGTAGGTCTGGGCCGAAGTAACAGAAGATTAGTGTGGGAGTAGGCCATCCTTCAGGCAAGCCAAGCTATATAGCACTAACCAGTATTTAAATCAGGGTGGGGAATCTGTGGCTTTCTAGATGTTTTATACAGCAGCACTCTACTATTGCTCATGATGGGTGGAGTTGGTAGGAGTTATAGACCAAAACATGCCCAAAGGTTATAGACTAAAACATGCCCAAAGGTTCCCCATCCTTGATTTAAAAAATTTAGAAGTATGCTACCAGTACAGGTTATCTGATGTAAGAAGCCTGTGATTATTATTTTTTTCCAATGTCTCATAGCCTGACACCATGTTTGTGCCCATTGGCTATATCCCTAGAACTGACAGCCAGTGGCTCAGGGACCAGCGCTGTTTCTTGGAGTAGGACTCTCAGTAGCACTATTATAAAGTACAAGTGGTGCCTGCAGCAAAACATTCCAGTCAACCGGCCTTCCATCCATGCACTCTAGGATGTAATTAGGGATGTGAAAGACTCTATATTTTGCTGACTTTCTTTTAATCTCACCAGTTACAACTATACACCTACTAAATTTCATCTTCCCATTCTTGTTTTGTTTCTGATCAGGAGAACATATCTTTCCTTTCTGTACTATATTTGCATACATTTTTGACACATTTTCTCTCATGTGTGCATATAGTTACGCCGTTTACCAGATTTATACAACCTTCTCCCACTGACAAAACGTTGTGGCACCCCCCCTTGTTGCATACATTTTAATTTTTTGCATTTTACAGTTTGCACAACACCCTTCACCCTTGAAAATATTTTAATGGTCAAAATAAAGAATGCTTTCTCTTCTTCTTCTTTTCCCACTTCCTCCTCCTCTTCTTCTTCTCCTTCTACTTTGCAGAAAACTTCAGAAGTTGTAAAAATGCTACTTTTATTGAAATGCAATTTCTTTCCATCCTAAATATATGAGTTATAAAGAACACATGATAATCATTCCACTCTGTCCCTCATCATTTCCGTTTTTCCTTTCCAAACTGACCCTCAGCTTTCTGACTCTTCCCGGCATGCTCAGTTCTTGTGTCCCCCTCTCCTCAGTTTCTCCAGTCCCTCAAGACTCCCCCCGCAAGACTTTTTTGCAGGGGAAGAATGATACCTCTGCAGCTTCTCTAGAATATGCAGCTGTCTCCCTCTAGCTTTTCAGTTGCGCTATTTTGGCTCCATTTCTGTCAGTGCTCACCAATCTTGTTTGCTGTTGGTGAAGAGTATTGCCACACATTTTTAATACTACACATATATTTATGACACAATCTTCTGTGGAGGAAAAAAAAGCCGCCAATAGGATTTTTCTAAGAATTATAACGAGTGACCTTCACTTGACCTTGTAGCACTATCATCACCTTTCAGAACACCAACACTCAGAGCCAAGCATCTGAATTTTCTTCCAAGTAATTACTCTATGTAGAATGGAGGGGCAGATGGCTGTTAATCTGCAGATCATTGATGTGGCAGATCACTCTCTCCTTTTAGCCTCGATAGTGTGCAAAGTGTTAAGTTCAGTGGTTTCAAGAGGATCAGGCACATTTAGTCTAGCAAGTGTGTGAACATATGTTGTGAGCGCCACCAGTATCCCTCAGTTTTGCTGTAGCAGGGTGAAATAGCAGACTGACTCTCAAGGCATTTTGTTTAATGTATACTCTGGATTGTGAAGGTGATACAACAAGAGACAGAGTGGTATCTGTTGCAATCTATCTGTCAGAAAGCCAGAACTATAGATGTTTGAAGAGCATGAATCCTAATGAACTTCCAGCTCGGGTATTGCCTCAACATAGGGTCATTCGCTGAATTTAATTGGTAATGCTGAAGACAATCTAAATGGGTACCTAAATTCACATTGCATAATTCATTTATAGAAAGGTTGGAGGAATCTTTTGTCTTCCAGATTTTTTGCCCTAATCTTCCTCTTGACCCAACTCAGCATGGTGTTAAGGGATTTTGAGATTTGCAGCCCAAAAATCTGGAAGGTCAAAGGTTGCCTGCCCTGTTTGACAAAACTATCTGCCACATACAGGATATTGACAATGGTCACAGGTTTAGGAATGTTTAATGAGAAGTCAAATTCATGGTGGCTAGGCATATCAATGATTATTAGCTAGTGGATCAGAACTTCCATATTTACCATCAGTGTGCCTCTGAATACCAATTACTGGGCAGGAGTGTGACTCCACTTGCCCCTCTGCTTTGTTTGTCACCTTCCAGGAAAGTCTGGACATGACTGCACTCCTTAAATTCCTCAAGGGCTGTCAGAGAAGCGAGGGGGCAGGCCTATTCTCTGCTGCCCCAGAGGCCAGGATCATGTCTAACAGTTCAAAGTTACATGACAGTAGATGTCAGCTGAACATCTGCAATGAAACCAATTGTGTAGAGCGATGGTGGGGTCTTCTTCTTTGGACATCTTAAAAAGACACTGGACAATTGCCTCCTGGGGATGCTTTAGCTGGAGATCCTGAATTGAGTAGGATGTTGAGTTCAGTGGCCCATGAGATCCCATCCAAATCTATCAGTCTTTGAAAACAAAATGTTTTACTAGATCAGGAGTTGGGAGCCTCAGGACTTGGGTCCAATTTGATCTTGGGATCACAGTCAGTTTGGGTTTTCCCAGATGACCCTCTTTCCTCCTGATATCACCCTTTGGTGATTTCTCAGATTTTTATGTGTTTTTCCTCAATTCTATAAAATTAAAATGTTTCTTATAAAACTTAGTTGCTGGACATAAGCATAAAGCAAAAAAATATGCTATAACTTTTTCATTTCAGCCTTTTTCTTTCAACTCCACCTACTCACTGGAATGCAGATCTCTGAGAACTACTCTGAAATTGAACTGAATTATACAGCAAGGGGTTCTTCACCCTTGGACTAGATGAACCTTTGATTTGATCCCAATTGGTTCTTCTTATCTTCTGAGTTTGTGCTTTCACCTTTCTTTACCCAGGATACATCGAGGAAGCCTGCATCATTCCTTGTCCTTCAGACTGCAAACTCAGTGAATGGTCCAACTGGTCTCGCTGTAGTAAATCATGTGGCAGTGGGGTTAAAGTCAGGTCTAAATGGCTCCGGGAAAAGCCCTACAATGGTGGAAGGCCCTGCCCTAAGCTGGATCATGTCAATCAGGTATTTTCTTATTCCATCATCAATGTTCCCTTTTTTCAGAACTACATGAATAAGCAGAACTAAGCTTTTCCTTCTAAATACCTAATGTGAGACACAAGCATCAAAATATATAAAGACCCAAGAAAGAAAACAATATGTATATATTAATTAATTCACCTTGTCTTCTCTCACTTTGATCTCTTTGTTTGTGTTCAGGGACTGACTTTGATTGTCTTTTTAACCTATTGCTTTCTTAACATGTGGAATCCTTGTTGGTTTATGCTAGAACTGTAATCTTTAATTGTTCACATTAATTTATTAACTTCCTTTAAAATCACCTATAACAACTGATCAACATAAACGGTACTATTAATTCTGAAAAATTGTTTTTGATATTAATACTTTTAAAAGCTGCAAATGGCAGACATCATCCTAAAAGAAGGAGTCCTCCTTCACTGTTATATAGAAGCAAATGTGTCTTCTACAGATCTTGGAAAAGTTACATTTTGGAGTATAATGCTTTTTTTTTTTAATTTAGAAGAATTCAACTGGAGATTATTGTTTCTCTTTTGAGCTCAGATTGGATCTAGAAATAATTACTTGATGGACTAGAACACCTCTAGTTGATGATGGCTGTAGGCTTCTGGGAGGTGTCATCCAAAAAAGTTACTTTTCCAAGTTCTGGTCTTAGATGGCATGACATAGACAGGTGCCATCTAAATACAAGGGTTTTGTCCTTTCAGCAATCTACACTATTGTTTTAATCATATGCAGATTTAATTGATTAACGAATTAAACCTCATCAATCAAGCTAAGATTTCTTTCAAGTGGGTGACAGTCATGGTTCATTGATATTCCAGGGACGTCAGTTTTCATACGTTTGGGCAAAACTAAACAATGGGGATGAGGGAGGGTTGTTCCCCCTCCCACTGAAGTAAATGTTAGAAACAGACAAGAATTGGTCACAGGAGACTATAATGCTGGGATGAACCTCTAGCAGATGTTAAATGAAGTCTGGGTTTGATCCAGCATCAGTCATGCTGAGGGCAGACCCACTGAAATTGATCAGGCTTATGCTAATCATGATCAGCTTGTGCCACAGATTGCAATGGGCCTCCTCTGAAATGTTACAAGGCTGGATCCAACCCGCTAGATCTACTAAGCCCATATAGCCTTACATCTCGTTCAAACTATTAAACACTAGAAGAAAGCCAGTATTGTCTCTCTTAGACTGGATTTTTTTCCATCTTGAATTTTGATTTAATCTGCCCCTTTCCCCAGTGAGGCAATCAGCAAGTTCTCATTTCCATAAATTCCCTTTAGTGTGGGTGGGAAGGGGTGTAAAGGGAGAAACCATGTTGGTCATTCCTGAATAAGATGTACATTCACTAAATGCCATCATGTTGACATTTTGCAGGCACAGAAGGAAATGGCCTGCTGATTTGATTTTCCACTTAAGAGGATGTAATTAGTTCTAGTTTAGAACATAATAAGTGTTAAACTAAAGCTAATAAACCAAATTTGTAATCCAATTTAACACTAAACACAAGTGTGCATGAAGCCTAGGTATAGTAGGGGAAGGTATTCAAACATGGGGGGAAAATATTTTAATAGGAGTCTTCTGCTTTCTGAGTAATACACAGTTCTTTAGGAAGGGGAAAAAAACACCTCTGCTCCTTTAGATAGCATAATATTAAATGTATCAAGCTAGCTGTATTGCAAAGATCGTGAGGCTTATACCCACAGCAATGCTGCCCTCTTATGGTAGCTAGTATACTTTTTAGTATCATTTTTTTAATCTAGATGTCTAGATTTACTTTTCTCATTGGAAAGGTTCAGCCAGAGAATCACTTGTTTGTCACTGTCCTAGTACTGATGTGCAAGAATTTTCCATTAATATATGCTTCTTCCTCCTAGATTTATACTTATTTATTCATAGTGACAAATTTGGTACCTTTTGCTGAAATCAAAAAAAAAAGTAGATGGGTGTGGATATAGGTGGATGTAGGATTTTGCTCAAATCATGCTGTAGCACGGTGAAGTGGCTATTTCTTTGTAAAAAGAAATTGGCATATGTGAATGGGTGTAAAGTGTAGCTACAAATTCATCAACGAAGTAAAGAAAATGGATTCAGGGAGGAGGACTGGAACAGGGCCAGAGTGACAAACGGTACAAAACTTTTGTCTAGAACAGTCACAGAAATGTTTATACCTTTGTAATGAGCTATAGGTTTTTTTGTGAAGAAAAACAAGGCAGGCAGGCATGTACACCTATGTGCACACATGTGCATGCACATGCACACATGTGTGTATGCATGCACGCATACACACAGTGTAGCAAGAACACAAAATCCAGTGTACCCACACAACGAATGTGAACTGGGCCCTGGTTTCTGTTACTAAAAGAACTCCACTTATCTATTCACCTGTTTGCCCTTTCTCCTGCACAGACCCCACAGGTCGGCTCATTCAGGAAGGAAGGGGAGTTTCCTTGACTTTCTGTTAAAAAAAGATAGGAAGGAAGGGAGGGAGGGAGAGAAAAGAAAGGAGGAGTGGTAGCAGTTCATGCAAAGAAACTGGGAATGGCAGAAATTACAATTAAAAAACAAAATGAAAGCAATGCAATAGTAACATGCTCCTGTGTGAAAGGATGCTTGGAGCTGAAAACCTGGAGCCTGTTTCCTTTCATATTAGATACACTATGTTCTGAATCTCTACATGCAGAAATACCACAGGTGCAGTATGTTCCAGTGACCTGACAGCTGCCTGTGGCTGTGCAATTAATCTGCACTTTATCTACAGCTTAAAAGAAATCGAGGAACTGAATGCCAGTCTGTATTTGCAATAAAAGTGGTGCTTGGAAAACACTTATAAAATTCTTTCAAACATAAATGGAAGGATTAGAAAATGAAGCGGACTTGGAGATCAATATTAATTACTATGTATATTAATTAGTCCTTAGTTGATTCTGCTTTTCTTTTTTTAAACAAAAGGATGTTTTGTTTCTGGTTGCAAAAAATTATTACATGTCCCAAGCAACAAGGGAGTGATGGGAAGCAGAGAAAAGATTAATCTGAGGAGTGAAGTGAAATAGGAATTGGAGTTAGTGAAACTGAAATCAGAATTCTGTTTGTGTTAATCAAAACGTGAAATTCTCCAAAACACCAAAAAATCATCCAGAAAATTCAGGAAAGAAGTTGAGTGAAGTATAATTTCCCAAGCATAAGTCTTCTAATCAAGAAAATTATATAGAAAAGCACATAGAAATTACAACAGACAGCAGTGAAATGTATTTTCTTTTCTAGCAGCAGAGCTATGAAATGAACAAATGGTCTTTGGTAGCTTATAGCATGTCCTGAACATTAATCATTATATACAGAAATGGCTACTTACTTAATAAAATACAGAGAATAAATAATGCCTCAGATAAATGAACAACAGTCTTTAAAAGAACAAGAGAGCCATATAGGATACAAAACAACTTAGAGGTAAATAAAAGAAAATATATATATATATATATATATATATAAAAATATGCAACACCCATATCTTTACTTACACTCAAAGAATGGGGTGATTCTGCACTAGACCAATGAACCTTTGCATCTCCTTAGTCAAAAACAGATGTATGAACTACTTTTCATTAAAATTTTGTTTTTTGCTACATTTCTGAAAAGGGAAAACAAATTTCTGTGAAGTTATATAACCCCAATTAGAAATTTGGTATGATCTTATTTTGATATTTCTGCAAGAACTACAGCTAGAGAAACTGATTCTGTTTTCCTATAGTTGCTCCTTATTTGATGCTAGTCTATCCCTGTCATCCATGGAATCTCTTAAAGCATCTGTCTTTTAAGTTTTGTCTCTAATACAAAAAAGAAGGAAAAACTTACATGCTGCTGATATTAAAAGAAATTTACTATCAAAGAAGAGCTGTCCGTATCTAGATGTCATGTTCACTCTGTAGACACATGTAAAGACTTCCTTGTTGCAGTATGGGCTTAGAATACGTTATTCACCAAAGAACAAGGTGTTAGGAAGGAGAAATGCTAACATCTGTCTTTAGTGGATGGAAAGGCTCTTCTCATGGAAGCTGCCCCATCCTCTGCCCCTTTTTCTGGGACCCTTCTTCCTCTTCATCAGAGCTGAGCCCATTCATTGCGGTCCTCCATCCCTCTATGAAGCATTACTGAGGAATGGGGAGGTCTGCCATTGGAAGAGGACCAAGGAAATTAATTTCCTCCAGCCCAGTTTGGATCCAACTAGTTGACATCTACAATGGAATAGGCATGTTTTGAACTGAAGTGGGCAAAGATCATTGGAGATTAGGCCTACAGTCTTGTTCTTACTAGATTGAATTCATAAAGTAAAAAAAAAAAGTTTCAAAAAGCTTTTTGATTCTTTTCTAAACCGGATGAAAATATAACCTGCCATTAAGGAATTCTAAACAATAGTGCTATCAATAAATAGGAAAGGAGCATTTAATCATGAGCTACAAACAAGCATGGTCAGAGGCTATTATATATCTGTAGGAGGCCTTTGCTAGGAAACTTCAAGATAGGGTCAAGAACCTGTGGTCATCAAGGTATCGGACTCCCAACTCCCATTAGCCCCAGTTATCCTAGTTAAAAATCACGAATGATGGGATTTGGAGTCCAACAACATATGGAGGGCCACAGGTTTCCCGCCCTTGCTTTAAAAGGTGTCTTCCTACAACGTGAAGGACCAAATGCAGAAATAACATATCTTTTATTTTGTGAAGATGATGGCTCCTTGGAAGGATCGGTTTAATGTTTTGAAGCAGCATGCCTGTTTTTGAATATCAGTCTTGCTTCCTAACTATTGTTTTTATTTACCTTTGCTTGTGTCCTTGCATTCATGGCCAACACCTGCTTCAGGCTCAGGTAAGAGTCAGCAAAACAGATTTCCAGCATTTCAGCATGCTTCCAGATACAGTTCCCTAACATGCGTGCATTGTTTGCCTTTGCCTGTAATCTTTCCTTGACACTGTATGTAGGTTAACTTACAATGCTTTTATGTATTCAGTGATCATGGGCTTCATTGTGCGTGCAGTGGGACATGGGATGCCACTGGGATAGAAACACAGACTTAGGATAAAAAACTAAGTTGCAGGGTTGTTACCATCAGGTATTGGAAGGTTTGTAGGTAAATGAGAGTGATCCACAGGAAATTCAGAAGGGTGTTGATTCTTAGTCCTTCCCAGTTCTATGGGAAGCAAAGCATGTGTGGAAAACCTCTTAAATATTTTACAGACCACATCAGGGTTGGCACTGGATTTTGAGGGCCCTTCATGCTCCTTCTCTAAGCAGCCCAAATTCTCACTCAGCTCTGCCTAAGAAGAGAGAGTACGTGAATGACTAAAACAGCAAGAGAGAAGGAGCAGTGAGCAGAAGAGAATAAGTAGGAGAGTAGATAAGTGTGAATGTGGCGTTCAGTCTCACAGCTGCTCATCTTCTCAAGTGGGTTTGAGAGCACATAAGGGTGAAATGCCAGCAGCAGGCCAGGGATTATGATGGGCTCTTTGAAGACGCTATGGCCTCAGCTGCTGATAAGAGGATGCAATCTGTGACCAACAGTGCCATCTCTCCTTGAGGTTCACTCTTGGATCACTCCTCTTATCCAATAGATGCCTACCTTTTTTGTGTGACAGTAGCAGTTATGACAGGAATTCATACTATATACTAACTCGCATCTAGTTGTGACAGAAACTTGGAATCCTGAGTCCAAGAATTTCTAGTTGTGATGGACTCCAGATAACTTAAATGTACTGTCTGCACAAAAATCATGGCTTGTCAGTTAGCAACAAGTGGAATTGTGAGTTCACTAGGTAGGAATGGGATGTCACAAGCATAATGAAGTCTCCTATATTATTTTCCCGGAAAGCTTGCAGTCCTTTGCATGTGCTTACATGGGCATAGTCCCTTTTAATTTACAGGAACTTACTTGTGAAGAGCCACACATGGGATTTAATTGCAAAATGGCTTCTATACCTTTTGACTGGAAAGAAAGAAAGAAAGAAAGAAAGAAAGAAAGAAAGAAAGAAAGAAAGAAAGAAAGGGGGACAGCAGAAATTAGAATGTTCTTTCTATTGTAAGACAAGGGTGAGGAACATGTAGCCTTCCAGATGTTGGAGTACAGCCCCTAGCATTCTGCACCATTGGGTAGAGATAAATGGAGCTGCAGTTCAACAACTTCTGGAGGGGCACATATTCCCATTGTTAGCTGGTGGTCCAGGAACGGAGGGCTGCCACAGATCATATTCAGACCGTGGGTGGCTCCTTCATGCCTGCCTCAGCTTCCCACTGTTATAAGAGGACAGTTACAGGGTGGAATATAAGAGTGTGAGACAATTTCAGGAAGAGAAATTGGTAGGACAACTGCCCTCAAACTCGTGCCAATCAGAGATTTGTGTAACAGGTCCTCAGAAAGAAACCAGACAGTCATGTGTTAGCAGAGTCTAAGGCCCTTTCCGCATTTTACCTTTTTCCGGCGCTGGGATGCAGGGACCGTGCAAGCAGCCTCTGGTGAGAGGGTCTTGCATCCCTGCTGCTTCAGCTCCGCACGAGCTGCTTGCTCATGTGAGAGCCCCACCTCTTCCTTCTGCAGTGCAGCCCGGCAGTTTCCCAGACTGCACTGGGGCAGGAAGTGCGACCGGCACGGCTCTGGAGGCTCTGTACGCCAGTTAAGTGCACGTGGGCCCTAGGAGCAATGCATGATTGTGCACCATTTTCAGCTTCCAGCAGAAAATGAAAAGGTGTGCAATCGGTACCTGCCAGCCCTTGGAGCATTGTGCGATTGCGAGTGCATCGTGCAGATCACTCTTCACAATCATGCAATGCTCCAGGCATCCTTTCGCATGGCGAATGCCATGCAGAAAGGGCATATGTTGTATATTTGAAGGAGAATTGAATAAAAATAGGCTTTATTGAATGGCTTCTTAAATTTACACACACGCATGCACATACACACACAAACACGCACTTGCTAATGCTGATTGCAAATGCATGACTCCTAACTTCATCAGCAAATATCTTTTTGCCTCTATGCTTTGATCCCATAATCAGTTTTCTAGTAAATAAAGGCAACAGTGTTAATGCTGATTCCATTTGTTCAGTATGCCCCTGTACATGAAATAAGATCATCTTTTTTGTGTGTGTTTTCCAGGTGTATGAGGTGGTCCCATGTCACAGTGACTGCAGTCAGTACATAGGGGTCCCTGAACCCTGGAGTGTGTGCAAAGTGACTAATGTGGACTCAAAGGAGAATTGTGGTGAAGGTGTGGAAACTAGAAAAGTGAGGTGAGCTAAAACTTTTAATAAAATCATTTTGAAGCAGGTGGAAATGGAGTAGAAGTAAAGAACCTTCATCCTTATGTTAAAGCAACACTGTTTGAAATACTGTTTTTGAGTAGCAGGGAAATTTTGGTCCAACTGATCTTGAACCAATTTGTCAACTTCTAGGAGTGATTTTGGAGGCCAGTATCTTCACAGAATTTCCAGTTGTGTGTTGGTTTAGCCTGCTGTGTAGGCTGGAAAGAGATTTTAAACATGAGAGATCTTCCTGAAAGACATGGGCTGTTTTCTGTGTTCTGTTTTGTTTTTGAAGAGAGGCAGAACCCTATTCATCTATTTTTAAATGTATCCAAGGCAGAGGTGGGAAAATTACTTTTTTGGACTATCCAGAATTCCACAGTTGGTTCACACTCCTCTTTCTAATATGTGTAATGCTAATGGCTGTGTGCCCTTCTCTGATGATTTACAGCTCTACAGGCCACTGAGAGGTCTATTTCTTCCTGGGTCCTTCCTTCAAACACTCCCCAATATTATTTGCACTATACAAACGTCATAACAATATTAATCATGTTGGTTATTTTATCTGGCTTTTAAGATCTTGCTGCCCTTGTTTTCCTTAATGACTGTTTTCAATATTTTAAACTGAAGGTCGATATTTCTTTTTAAAAATTCACTTTAAACCAAAATAATTAAATAAGAACAGTGTCACTGGACCAAATGAAGAAATATGCTGCAGCAGTTCAAGTACCGCTTTGCTAAAGACTCAGCCTTTCTTACTGAAATAGTTCTGTAAAGCCCTGAGACTAAGGCCATTTCTGCCAAACCCTGTTATAGTGCTGTTATTCCCCTTTCAACATCCTATGTATTCTTGGGGCTTGCAGTTTAGGGAGGGGCATTTAGAATTCTCAGCCAGAGAACTCTTTGGCCTCGGTAAACGACAAACCCCAGAATTCAACAAGAAGTTGAAAGTGGAATGATAGCACTATAACAGTATAGGGCAGAAATGGCCTAAGATGCAGTTTGATGTACTTCTAACAGTACCATGGGCATTTCAGTACAGAAAAGAACCATGTCATATGGCTAAATTCAGACTTAGGTGTACTTAGAGTGGTCCAGTTGAAATCAAGGGAACTTGAGTTGGTCAAGTGCTAATAATCTCAATGGGTGTGTGTTGACTGTATCTGAATCCAATCCATTTGGTTGGGTCAGAGGAGATCTTGTCCAACTGTCTCCTTCATGCTGGAAATCTAGAGCTAGAACGTGCCCAAAAGATAACTAGTCTCTGCTTGAAGATCTCCAGGGAGGGACAGTCTGCCTCTGGACAATTGGTTTGATTGATGAACTGATGTTACTGTCAAGTTCTTCTATGTTTACTTCATTGAAGGCTATGTAAAGTACTTTTGATTAAATTAGCCTAGAAAGAATATCTTGTTAAGTACTTGAGCAGCCAGTATGGTGTAGTAGTTTGAACGTTGGACTAGGATTTCAGGAAACCAGAGTTTGAATCCCCACTTGGCATGGAAACCCACTGAGTGACTTTGGGCAAATCTCCCTCTCTCAGCCTTAGAAGAAGGCAGTGTCAAATCTCCTTTGAATAAATCTGCAACCACGATTTGCCTCAAGGACTTCATAAGTTGGAAATGACTTGAAAACAAACAACAACAATAACAATGTAAAATATTAATAATGGGCTGGACTCAAACTCTGTGATAGTAAAGTACCACCACTGAAATTAAGAAGACTTAAGCTATTCATGACTAAACCTCACATTGATTTAAATGGTTCTTTTGTAAGTATGACTCTGTTTGACTGAATCCCATTCATTCAATCCTATGTACAGGTAGCTACTGGCTAAGAGACTGAATTGTGATTAAGTGAGAAAGATACAGATCAGGATAAGTGATGCCCAATTAAACATTGTATTTAAAATGCTGGACTGGATCCAAATTTAATTAGAGTAAACCCATTATAACAGGGAAAGGGGAAAATTACTACTTTCTGTCAATATGATGTTACCATTTATGTTAAAGTATGTGAAAAAGAATGAGAGGCTTAATATATGCCATCCAGGTCCCAATCCCTGAAACTGTCTTCTGTTGAAAGAACAGTGCCGTGGGATCTGAGTCAGATAAGAGAATGGAAATGAAGGGACATGAAGTGAAGAATAGTCTTGCCAAAGTCATTAGTATATTTTTAGGTCAGAATGAATGAGTTGAAGAAGGGTTCAAACTGATCTATAAGTTCCTATAGAATTAGAGCTTGGCAAAGTGCCTTTTTTGGACTTGAACTTCCTGAATCCCCCATTGGGGATTCAGAGAGTTATTGTGTTTAGTTTTGTTTTTTAAAGTCACTTCTCCAAGCTTTGAGTAGGATGCTCTTGATTTCACAAAGTTTCAGGACAGGATCATAACTCTGTTGCAGTGCACATGGTTTTCATGAAGGAGCTGCTATGTTCAGTCCCCTGCCTCACTGGTTAAAAGCATGAGATGGTAAGTGGGTGATGGTGATGTGAAACTAAGATCTCTGCCAGAGATTCAGGAAAGTCACAGAGAGTCGGTGTAGACTATATTATAGAGAGGAAAATGATACTTCCAGGCAGATTGCTGCTAGTGCTACCAGTAAAAATATATTGCAGAGTTATTCTAGCTTTCCTTCATTGATGGAATTTCCATAGTAAGAAAACAGGAGCCATGGTCATAGGACAACATAGAAGATTACAAATGGAAGACAATGATATCAGACCCCCCTCCCGCCATTCCTTCAGTGAGGCAGGTTTATTGCACACCTGGGAAGCACACAGTGAATTTGACGTGATAGAGCATGGTGCCCTATGCAAAAGATTACTGCAAGCACATTTATAAAAAAGGTTGTTGTAGCTTAAGACTGCTCTTTAAAAGTTATATGAACCAGCATTGTTGCCAGTATTGAAAATATTCACTTATTTCATAGCTGCCAGCAAGAAGAAATAATTTCACAAGTTTTTGCACATTGTTTTGCACTCTGGGACTTTTTTATCATTTTTTTTGGAAATAATAAAACCTGTTAGTGTTTAAGGTGTCACAGGGCTCTTTGTTTGATTGATTGATTGATGCTTGATATGTATGTAAAGAACATTGTTTCTGTATCTTTCTTGTTATTAATAACATTTTTAAAATGTATACCATGTTCATTGCAGTACACACTTTGATTTTCCAGATGTATGCAAAACACTATGGATGGTCCTTCAGACATTGTTGAAGACTACCTGTGTGACCAAGAAGAGTTGCCTATTGGTGCTAGAAAATGCACATTGCCTTGTCCAGAGGACTGCGTCATGTCAGAATGGGGCCAGTGGTCTAGGTGTCCATTGGTAAGGCAGGCTTTAAAAAAAATGCACTGATAGAACTGCAGAATGTCAAAATGTTTTTGCTTGGCCCAGCCAAAGTTCTGTCACCTTTCCACCTCCAAGCAGTAGGCTGCCTGATGCCTGTGAGAATCTCATAAAGGGGGGCCAATATGGTATCATAGTACCTACTTAATGCCAGATCAGACAGTTTTGCACATCTAAATCACTGGTCTTGGGAGAACCAGAAGCTCCACACCAGCGATCTCCATGGTGGGGAGAGATGCTTTTTATACTCTCCCTTCCTCATGCTTTTTGTGGCAATTGCTAGGCATCACTTGCTGCTATTGCTTCTGGGTAGATTGGATGGGGAGAAAGCTGTGACCATTTCCTAGGGATCCCAACCAGCACAACTACTTTGAAATATCAAGATGCAGTAAAAGCAAAACAGGAGACAAAGATCCACATGCTAATAGATGGTCACTTGCTTTATTTGTTTATAAAATGTGTTTTGTCTTCCCTCAGAGTTGGCCTTCCTCAGGGGCTACACTTTACGTGGAAATTTTGGGAGTTGTATAATACATTCTCTGAAGAAATGGATAATTAAGCAATTTCTGTGTAGAGTGTAGCTCCTGAGGAGTCCGACTTTGATAGAGGCCAAAACACACTGAGCTTTTTAAAACAGATAAAGCCAGTGACCATACATGAGCATGTGGAGCTTTGTCTCCTGTTTTGCTCATACTTTTCATATGTTCCATCAGTTCTCTCCTTTGGATTATCTCTAGAAACAGCAGCATCCAGCAACTGAGGGGAGAGGAATGTGTATCAGATGTGGGGAAGCATGGTGGTTGATCAGCCTGTATCCAGGACTCATGAAGCCCATAAGCTGTATCCCCTAGTTTTAAGCGAAGATACCAGGATTGATCTTTGGTTGACTTACATCAGGGCTTTTAAAATTTGTGGCCGATAGACCCTGGGAGGATAGTCTGTGGATAGTTTTCAGGGGCTTTATGAATCAACTACAAAAGGGGGTGTCCTTCAGTTTCTTTCCTGTTACGAAAGGGGGGATCCTTTAGTTTCCTTCCTGTTATTTCAAAAATTGTGTTTAAGTGCATTTTTTTCTTGGGGGCTGCTGTAGCTTTCATCAGCAGTTCAAAGGGGTCCATGTCCTAAAAAAGTTTAAGAATGACTGAGAGAGCACAGAACGTGTGCTCTGTCGTGGAGCTGTGGTTCTCTCCTTAATAAAATTCATTCCATGGTTGTGTCCAGGTGGGAGAAAAAAAAATGAGTATAGGAAGGCAGGAATAGTTTACTGTCTCTATTGAAAAATTTGGGGGCGTTTAATTAAAAAGGAACTTCAAGATTCACCTTGTTGAGATTTCTTAACATTTAAGAACTCTTCGTTTTTTTCTTTTGTTTTATTTTTGCTGAGTCTTCAAATATTCAATCACTTGTTAAATCCAGGCACAGCTACTGAAATCAACTGGACTTAAATTAATCATCATTCATCTTAAGTGTCATCATATTTAGTGGTTTTACTACAGTTATGTAGTAAATGCAAACCCAAGGATTCCATAGGATGTTGAAAGTGGAATAATACCGCTATAACAGTCTACTGTGGAAATGGCCTTGGATCCAGCCTATTATCCACTTTCCATTTATATATTTATTAAATATAATTCTTTGAAATACATTTTCAGTTCCATTATATAGTTCTTATGTTTAGTCTATACTTATTTCACCTTCACAACAACTCACTGAGGGAAATTAGTCTTAATAGAAAGTTAGCATTCCAAGATGGCTCAAGGTGTACAGTGTCTGACTGGGGACTTTGAACCTGGTCTCCCTTATTTTGTTCCAGTACTTTAACAACCACGCTACCCAGGGCTAAGCATGATGCATAATATATATCAAAATAAAATAATGTGTGGATTCCTTTCTCAGCCTTGTAACGGAAGCAGTGTGAGGGAGCGGAGAGCAGAAGTTATGAGGCAACCTCAAGATGGAAAGGCCTGCCCTCCAGCTGTGGAGACAGAACTCTGCAGTCTGAACAAAAATTGTTACCACTATGAATATAATGTGACAGGTACTAATTTTATTCAAGAACAAACTAGACTGTAAGTGGGTAGTGCAGGAGAATGCTTGTGTTTAGGGTATAGCCAGACAGCCATGCCCTATTGCTGTACGCTTGATGCTGTTCTCCTTTTCTATCCCCTCTCCAGCTCAGCATTCAGCTAGCATTCTGTCATCCTTGAGTATTGGGATAATTGGGATAATTAGATTGCCCAGTTTTGGGGAACAAATCTGCAAACTTTGTGGTTCTTCCAGCCTATCAATATCTCCTTCTTTTGTAAGAATAATGCAATATTGGCTGTGGATGCAAGGTAGCTGTGTGCTGTCTATATGTTCTGGGTCAAGAACAAGTCCTGAAAAGCACATATTATAATCCACAAGCAAAAGAGGAAACAAATCTCCATATGCTTATTGATGGTCTGTATTTCTGGAGTGGGCAAAAAATCTCTTTCCCTAAACTGAACTGCTAAGTCCTTTTTATTGTTTAACAATCCAGTTTATGGAGAGAGATTTTTTGCCAACTCCAGAAATTCCTGGTGTTGCTATTTTGAATGCTTTCATTTTTATACATATGCCAAAGCACATTGGTCTCGTTATAGAACAAAATATTCAAAAAGGCATTTTAAAGAATAAAATACAGAGCATCAATAAACACATAGAAACTTGTCTCCTCCTATGTTTGTATATATGTTCTGGACTACAACTCCAACTTTTGGACCACAACACTCATAAGCCCCAAATAGCATGACTAATAATCAAGGCTTGTGGGAATTATAATCTAAAATATCTGGAAGTACACTAGATTGTTTAACTGTAGTGCAAGATTCTTCATTCCTTTGTAATTTTTATGTGTTAGATGTAGAGCCATCATTTAGGCTTCTGTCCTTTCTCATACTTAGAATGCAAGAAATTGCACTTAACCAGCTGGGCTTATTACTAATTAAACATGCTGAGGATTGTTCTTGTGGTCTACAATCCTGCGGACACTTCAGTTAAGAGCAGCCCTGGGCTTGAGCACTGTTATAGTCATTTACCTAAATCCAATTACTAGTTGCAATTAGAGTAGATTTACTGAATCACTTAAATGTCAGTTTACCAAGTTCCCATTGATTCAATGGGTCTTCTCTAATCTAGACTACCAATTGGATTTAGTCTGTTGTCCGTTGGCTGATTGTGGTTTCCCACTAGGGAGATATGAGAAGGTCATTATAATTCATCTTTTTTTTAATGAGATGGAATAAAAGATTAATCAGAGGGAATTACATTTTCATGTATCACAGGTCTAATCTATTGACGGAAAGCCTCTCTCACTAGCTTCCGGTTCTGTTTTATTTCGTTCCCTTCTAGACTGGAGTACGTGCCAGCTAAGTGAGAAAGCTGTCTGTGGTAATGGGATCAAAACAAGAATGCTTGATTGTGTTCGCAGTGATGGCAAGTCAGTTGACCTGAAGTACTGTGAAGAGGTAGGTGGAAGTTTTTTCTTTTTTCTAGCTTTCTGGGGGAAAAAATACCCATCATCCTTAACCACTTTTGTTCAGACTGCGTCAACTGCCTCCGTGCAGCATCGTGAGTCCTCCAACAGATGTTTCCCAATGCTATTCAAGGACCGTTAAGTACCCCATAAATGAGCCTGTGCAACAATCAGTGATTTTTGTCATTTAATTTCCTGCATTTGCTTAAGTGTGCGACCACAAAGGTATGCTAATTTTTCTTTTATCTCCTGAAAGTAATGGTTTGGGAACAATAAGCAATCAAGGTGAATAAGTATAATAAATCTTAATCAGAATGTTAATCATCATTCTAATTGGAAGTGATTCCTTTGTAGTGCTTTGGACATCTGCCAGCATCATTTGATTCACTGTGTCCTTTTAATTTTCCTGGTATATTGGGTTCATACCAGTTTTTGAGGCTCAGATTCTTATAGTAAGGTACCTCTGTAATAATACTATGAAGAGGAATACTATAGGATTGACAAAGAAATACAGCTTCTAACGTCCTCACTATTGTCATCATCATTACAGCTATTACTACTACTAATGATGATGATAATAAGAATACCTTAGTTTGCATGCGGCCTTTCTCCCAGAGGGGACCCAAGGTGACTCCCAGAGACAGTAAATTAACAACCACTTACAATAAAATTTAAAAGCAATTAAAATCACCATATAAAACAGTATAAAACCATTTTTAAAACATACAAAAAAATTAAAAAGATAAATAAAACATCCCAGTGAGAAGCTCCCCTGCTTACACATTAAAAACCTGCTTAAACAAAAAGGTCTTCTCCTTCCGCAAAAGGAAAGCAGGGAGGGGGCCAGCCTAGGCTCCCATGGAAGGGAGTTTCAGAGGATGGGTACAGGCATTGAGGAGGCTGTCATGTCCTAACCAAGTGGGGCTGTGGTGGTGGCAGGACCAAGAGAAAACCTTCTCCTGTATATCTTAGGACTCTTACATAAGTATGCTTGAAAAATGAATCCTTATTTAGGAGACAATTTTACTTCTATTTATTTCATATTGTATCAGTAGTAGAATGAGCCTCCTCATTTTTCAATATAGCTAATGCTGTAGTTTTTGTGCAGCCATTGTTTCAATAGTCCATGAATTTGTTAGTGGACAACAGAAGACCAAACCATCTCAGAGCATTTTATCATTAGACCTGATAGAGTGGATAGCAAACCATGGCCCAGAACTGATACAGTTTCTGGATCAATGAGAGGAAAGAACAATCCAACAGGACCTCCTACAGAACCTGTAGAATACAAAAGGAGACAATACACTGATAAATGAGGAATGTGGGGTAGCTGTGTTCACTATAAAACAAAATCCGAAATACACTTTATGATGATACTGTTGTTGTTACTGTTATTATTTCTTACCTGCCTCTCCCCATGGATCAAGACAGGGAAGAACGATGGCCATTTCTTCACTAGACTGTTATCACACTATTATACCACTTTGAATATCCTATGGAATTCTGGGGTTTGCAGTTTAGGAGGGGCCAACCAGCCTCTCCCTAAACTGCAAACCCCAGGATTCCATAGGATATTGAAAGTGGTATAATAGTGCGATACTAGTCTAGTGTGGAAATCGCCAATAAATCAACGCACAAGTCATAATTAGTTAAAAACAGAACATCAGTTAAAAACAACAGTTAACATGTGTGATATCACTTTTTTTTAAAAAAACAAATACAAATATCGATTAAAACAGTCATTATATATTTAAAATTCGTAGTTAAAATTCTTGGCTTAAGATCATCTGGATAGGTTATCCAGAAGGCAAAAAATTCATTTTGTTAGCTTTTGAAATCCATGTCCTTCTACATTAGGCAAAGATGGTGAAGAAAAATATTGTAGGGGCAGAAAACTGGCATTCTTAAGGCTGCAGTCCAACATCCCCTCAGCATAAATGTAAATATACATGTAAATAGAGTACATATCTGCATGCAGAGATATGCTGTGCCAGCAATACACAGCCCCCATGCAGAAGAGCAGCCTTGTGCAACACATGGCAATATCAGACGCCATTACACAGTGCACAACCACAGTGTACAGTGCACAAAATGAAACTGCAGTGCACAGCCACAATGCACAGCATTGTTATATATGCAGCTCTACTTTCACCTGTGTCAGGAGGATATTTCTGTTGTGCTATGGCACATAATCTGCCCCACATGTGTAGCCTGGCTTAGGCATCTGTATGTCACTAACAGGATGTCAGCCTCAGGGGCACAGTCAGCATCTTGCTTGTTTAAGATGTTACAGAGAAAGACAGGAAGGTCAGATTCTGCCTCCTCCCCCACCCACCCTCCAAAAACCCTTTGGGGTCAATGGGAACAAACTAAAATCCTCAGTATGATATATCTCTGACTAAGGCCCTTACCACATGAAGTTGTCATGCCACCAGAGCAATGCATTGTTCCTGGACCAGGACGTGTGCTATTGCATGACATCATTGCTAATGAGCTGCTAGTGAGTTGCCATCTGTTGGAAATTTGCCCTTTTTCAATGCCAGAAAAAAATCCAGTAAATGATCCCTTTTCCCATCACAATTCCGTCGGCTGTGTGAGTGCAGTTTCTCATTAGCACTCGATAGTGCTTCCTTCTGCAGCTGGTCCAGGAGTGGGCATGGTGTGACCATTCTTAGGCTGTCCCTCCCTCAGCTACTCCCATGGTGTGGTAAGTTTGAAATCTGTCACCTTGGAGTTAATTTTTTTATTTTTTAATACATTTTTTAGCATTATAGTGCAAAAATGCAATAGTGTACCAGTGTGTCATGAAGTTACAACGCTGCTGCACTAGCATAGCATAAACAAATGTGGTGGGAACACTGGTGGCAATAATCGTACTCATCCACTTAAGTCAAAAGGGTGTGGTACAGAGCATTCAGAACCCAATAGTAGCACAGAAGTGGCAATGCTGGGATTGTAATGGAACAACGTGCTATTGAGGTATGGTGCGGTAAGGTCCTAAGTGGTTATCCCAACTCTTGTGCTAGTTTTAAAGGAAATCCCTTAAAGTGATATAAAGAGAGGTTTGCAATTGGCCCTGGCTGTTCCCACTTCAGCTTGCTCTGTGCTGATATAAACCCACTGAACCTACAGGAGGTTTGATGGGGAGGGGATGAGGCAGGAGGGGAGAGGAAGATAGCAACAGATAGTTATTTCCTTCTTTATGAACGATATACTTACACACTGATTGGTTTTCCATTACTCCCAGTCTATTTACATTTTAAAGTATCATGCAGGAAGCAAAATTTCTTTGGATGTTTGCCAGTGACTCCAGTTGAAGATAACTGTAGCTGTATGCACGTGTGTGTATGCATGTATGATCATGGCTCCAAATGAAACTTGGCAGTAGGGTTCTGTTGGATTATGTTACTTGCTTAATGAGACATAAGACCAAGCGTGTCTCTTGACGTGACCATTTGAGAAGCATGAATACCTTTGTTGAAACAGTATGTAGTGGTGGAAAGGTCTTCAATGGAAAGGAGGAATAGTTCATTACCTTCTGTAAAATGGAACAACTTTTATGCCAACTGCTTCGTCAAGTGGGACTGAGCCTTTCTGCCTTTCCAAAACTGTCATGTATGATCCATGTTTTAACATTTGGTTTTCCCTTCCACATTTCCTTTTGGCTGGCTTCATTTTATTCTGTCCTGCCTACGTTGCAAACAAGGGATGTGAAACTATTCCTTTTGGAAACATTGCTGGCTGCCCTGAGTCAGACAGAATACAATGTAATTGGGGCTGCCAATTTTTTCAGCAAACATTACATATTGTGAATTTACAAGCAGTCAGTTCTAGCAGTTCTATGCAGGGATCTTATTTCTGAAAGTCCTGTGTGGATTTCTGAAGCTTTACTCTTTTGCATGAGCGGAAAAATTTTAGTTCCTCAAATGTTGATGAGTTAGTCAGGAGGTATGTAAACTAAGGTCCTTTTCAACCTGTCAGACCTTGTGTGTTATTTATGTAATTATTTGCCCCTGTAATAAGATGTATATTGGGCAAACATCTAATGGTGTGTCTTGCGCTCAACTCTTTAATTTGCACTTATGCTCTATTAATCTTGTCTTTCAACATCTACTCTTCCCCACATGTCTTAAGCCATTTCTGCACTACACTGTTATAGTGCCATTATTCCACTTTCAACATCCTGTGGAATTCTGGGGTTTGTAGTTTACTGAAACCAAAGAGCTCTCTGGCTGAGAATTCTAAATGCCCCTCCCTGAACAGCAAACCCCAGGATTCCATAGGAAGTTGAAAGTGGAATAATAGCACTATAACGGTGTAGTGCGGAAATGGCCTTAATCTTGTCCAAGCTTGCTACAGCTGGTGCGAATTTGAGTTCAACAGTATCAACAATAGGTTTCCCAGCCTTGTCCCACTGAAACATCACGATAACTTTTTGTCAGATAGCCAGGTAGAGCACAATTGGCTTCAGGATTGCCAGTTTGTTTATCTAATATACAAAAGACAGAGTTTGTGAGTATGTCTGTTTGTGTCAGGCAGGCGAAGACCTCGTGTGATTGGCTGTGTGAGGCAAAGACCTCATATGATTGGCTGGCTGTGAAGATTCTATGGAATCCTGGGGTTGGCAGTTCACGGAGTAGCCTCTAGAATTCTCAGCCAGTTGCTCAGGCCAGTTGCTATGGAGGTGAGGCCTGGCAGCAAGGAGGAGAGCAGTGTGTTCCCTCAGGAACCCAACCTCTATATGTTAATAACTCTGAATACAGATTGGATTGGGAAATATGGTGAAAAGTTACAAGTACTGGATGGATGGTTTGGAGAATTAGAGACACAGGATCTGAAATCTTTCTGACAAGTATTACTATGAGAAAATAAAATCCTGGGCAATGCCGGGTATATAGTTTAGTATATTTCTTTGCCTGCTTTTCATGGCTGTGCCATCTCAAAGCACCACATACAGAAGAGCATGGTCAACAGACCTATAGGTAAGTGTGCAGAATACTTGATAAAGCTGTTTGGATCATACAAGGCCATGACAAATGCAACTGAAGGTTGCTTTAAACGGAAAGATCTTTACTGCTTGCCTAAAAGCCTGTAGAAAAAAGCTAGGTGCATGTCAGTGGGAAAGGAGTTCCAAAGTGACAGGATCATTGTTGAGAAAGCTCTATCTCTTGTTCATGCCAGCTTGATAGATCTTGAAGGAAGGTACTAAAAAAAGGAACCTTGACATAGATCTTACTGTAGGGGCAAGATTATTTGGATGAAGACGGTTCTTCAAATAGTTTGGCCCCCAAGCTATTTAAGGCTTTTAGCACATGCTAGATTGCATGATGGTGATTGTAGAGGTAAGGAATAGTATATAACTACCATATAAAAGGTTCTGATTGGTGCTAAGCTCCATTTCTCATCTGTAAGAGAAAGTGAAAGAGTAAAAGACTGATGGTACATTATGAGGATGATGGAGAAGAAATGACTGAAAATGCAAGAAATAATGAGGAGCAGAATAATAAGCAATTTGGATAATACTTAAATAAAATAATAAGTTGCTTTTAACAAAAAATTAAAGAGTGGCTTTCTGACAAGTCTAAACATCCTAGTACTTCTGTCTGTAACAGACAAAGATATAGGAAGGAAGTGGCTTAGAAGGACCAACAACTGATTTATCTAGGAACTGTGTTCTATAAAACCTGTTTATCAGATTAACAGGCAAGTTACATTGCTAAGCATTGCAGGTCTTCTCATTGAAGAAGAGTGAAAGTGAACTCCAAACTTTCATGTGATAAAAAAGAGTTCATTGCACTGGGAAGCATGAACGTTTGTGAAAATCAGATAGATCCATCTGCGTCAACCTGATTTGCTTGCCAATTTTGTGCATATTGTATGTGGTGCAAACCCCTATTTCCTCCTTTTTAGGAATTGGTGTGATAGTGATCCTCACGTGTATTTTCTAAAAAGGATGTCAAACATAACAAAACAACACACAAAGTAGGATGGATCCACCAGTCAGTTATACTTTAGTATCACTGAATTGAGTGAGACAACTTAGCCGTCATGAAGTTGTTCTGTTGACTTTAGTTGTAATGCTACTGAAGTACCACTAGTCTCTCTTGGTTCCAGCCCAGAGCCAGCTCTACCATGAAACAGAGTGAAGATATTGCTTCAGGAAGTAGATGCTAGATGATGGGGAAGGGATAGTAGTGGCAGCCCCAGGGCATTTTGTTTTGTTGAAGGACAAAAGCATCTCCCTCAGCTACCCTGCTTTCTCTGGTGCAGTGGGGGGGCAGGTTGTGTCCCATCATCACAGTTAAAGTAAGAGTCAGCTGCCGCCCAGTTGAAGGGGAGCGGGAGCCATCTTGCCAACCTCCTCAGGCAGCAAAACATCTTAGGCTATCCCTGATCCCACCTGATCCTGCAAGAGAAAATATGCAGGATATAAATAGTCTCCTGGCATGGTGGTTCACACTCTGCTTGTCTGACATAAGGGATGCTTTAGTAAGCAGTTTAATGCAGCCACTATTACCTATTGCAGTTGTCTGCCTATGTCTATTACATCTGATTGTAAGTTGTTGAAATACAATGATCTAAGCATACAATTTCCCAGAACAGTGGGTTGTTGTTGTTGGTGGTGGTGGTGGTGTTGTGTGCCTTCAAGTAATTTCCTACTTATGCCAACCCTAAGGCTAACCTATTGCAGAGTTTTCTGGGGATGAGAGTGTGTGATGTGCGGAAGGTTACTGAATGGATTTCAGTGGCCGAACTGGGAATCGAACTCTGGTCTCCATGGTTGTAGACCAAAACTCAGACCACTATACTACACTGGCTCCTAGAGCACTGTGTATCCCTAGCCTCTGTATTCATTTATTTTTCTAATTTTTAATTTTTTTTTATTCTGTGTAATAAAGTATCTGTCCTAAATATCCTAAAGGCACCAAATCCCATCTGATCTTAGAAGCTAAGCAGGGTTAGTTCTTGTTCTTGGATGGGAGACCACCAGTGAATATTAGGTGCTATAGGCTGTTTCAGATGAAGGAGCTGGCAAAACCACCTCTGTGTATTCCCTCCCTAAGAAATCCCTATGAAATTCATAGAATTGCCAACTTGCCAGCAGGCAACTTGAAGGCTCATATATACACACACACAATAAAATATCTGTTTCCATATTGAATAGAGATTTACAAATGCAGTGCTTGTTTTATGGAATGAATTATATTTGAAAATGCTAGAGAGACAGATAAGGATAAAACTAAAGATAAAATTGTATTTTAATAGCATACTTTAAAACTTTGTGGTCTTAACGTTTTGATGTTTTTAATAGCAAGAATTATAAAATTATTTTTAAAAAGGGAAAACCTTTTTAATATTAAAATCTTAATCAGTACTCAAGGGAATGGCAAGGAGAAAAGACCAGTATATATCATCATACAACAGCAATATTCATCTAACATTCCTTCCATGTCTCAGTACTGCTTTCTTTGAAAGAAAAATATAGTGAAATATTTTTTTCATAGTATCACAATATATAGCCCAGTTTTTAATCTCTAGAGGAACAGACCTCATTATGGCTAATTTCATTCTTTGTTAAGTAGTGGAACTATCGTCTACTAAAACTTAATTGTGTTTTTAAATACAATTCCAAGAAAACACTAAGAGCATTCTGTTATACTATAATGTGATTATTTTTTTTAACCCTCATCCACTTGGTCAGGACATTTGAGCTCCATTCACCTGGAGTCATGTTTTATTACAAAATTCAGATAAAACTAGGCCTACAGGGCGGAGAAGATAACATATTATCTGAAGAGCTGTGAAAATTGTTCTTGAGTTTCATCCACTCTTTTTTTTAAAGAAACGAAAAATAATTGGGAGAAAATTGTCCCAAGAAACCCTTTCCTTTTTGCTATTTGGCGCTTTTTTTTCTTTTTGGTCCCATACAAACAAACAATGTTCCATGCTGGTTTTTCTGGTGGAAATGATGCTGAGAAGTAGATACTCTGGTTTTCAATAGACTGGTCCCATGGGGGCAGGAAGACTGGAATTTCTTATTTAAGAAATCCAAAAGTTCTTCATGGTGGACATCTGTACCCTCATTCTGTGAGTTTTGCACCTACACAGAGACCCTATTTGGAAAGTTCTGGAGCTGAATAGTTTGGTGAGAAACCCTAACCCCCCCTTCACACTATTCATGCTCCGATCTGCCAAACTATTCTCTCTTCAGTTTCTTTTCATCCACCCTCAGAATAATTACATTTGTTTGTCTCTCTGCAGAGTACCTCCCTTCTTACTGTTATCGTTGAAATTTCATTTCTTTCTTTCTTTTTATCATTCTTATTGTTATCCTCCCCTCTCCAAAAACCCTTTCTCTAGTTTCATCTCTTTTCTTCTTCAGGTTGTTTACTTGGTTGTTTTCAACCCTGACTCTTACTGATAAGCCTTGTTACACTAGAATTCCCAAGGATTAGAAAATATTGCAGACTTTGCTCAGTGAAAGTTGTTTATATCCACCTGGATGAGGATGAATTAGCCCTAAGTACACATGGCAGTGGGCCTAAATACCCTAAAGGAACCAGATCCTGTCTGATCTTGGAAGCTAAGCAGGGTCAGCCCTGGTTAGTACTTGAATGGAAGACCACCAACGAATACCAGGGGCTATAGAATGTATTTTGGAAGAGGGATCTGGCAACATCTCTTAAGAGTATTTCTTGCCTACGAAAACCTTATGAAATTCATGGGTTTGCTGTAAGTGGACAAGCACACACACGCACAGACACACATATGGTAACATGATCATTGTAACTTGTTACTTTATATCCGCTCTCAGTGTCCTGGTGTGTGAGCTCACCTGTATGATCTCACCTCATTTCAGTCAATTTGCTAAATAAGTTATCCCAACATCCTTATTGCTGCCAGGCTTAATTAATTGCCAGAGCATATTTTCCATGTGTCTCATTGTTTATAAGAGCATCTCAAAGAAGCATAGAGTGCTAGCAGATCTCTGCTGGGTGCAAAAATTAACACATCACAAAACTTTTCTTGTTGGTTCCTTGAGATCTTTGAAATTCAAATCACCTAAATTCGGGAGAGACCCCATGCTGTTTAAAATACCCAGAAGCTTATTGTTGCTTATTTACCTACATTAACAAAACAGAAGAGTTCTAAGCCAAGCTTTCTTTCTGCCATTCTAAACCTCTTGTATAAGCAGCTATATCAGCATGTAAGCTTTGCTTTCTTGTTAACTTGGATATTTTTCTGGCCTTGCTTGAGATATAGCCCCTGCTGAGCCAAGACAAAGATCTCTTGTTTAAATTCCAGACATGTTATTTACATAAATCTTAGGGTGGATTCACATGGTCCTTTGAGATGTCTTTTTCCAGCTTCAGTTTGGTACCTATTTTTCAGTCTTATGAATGATTCAAATGGAAAAGAAGGAATAATGCACCACCTTTGAGACTGATTTATTGCAGCTTTAACTTTATGGATAGCACTTCATTTCTTCAGAGGTACTTGG